>JARHVA010000943.1:2265000-2445000 GCA_037957365.1 Torreya grandis | reverse complement strand
ACACCTTAATCCCCCCTCTTTGGTTCTTGCCTCACTACAAAATGTTTCATTTTGATGATTTTGATCCTCTTCTTTCAAGTGGATCTCTGAATCTGATCCCTCATTATCACTTCCACTATCCTCTGTAGCTAGCACTGTATTATGTTCAATTTTTGCATTTTTCCACCATAATACCATCTTCTTGAATTTGAAACTTGGGAAATCGATCACAAGATGCCTTGTTTTGAAACATCTTCTACACCTAAAAGGGATACCTTCAAAATCAAATATTTGTATCCATTTTTTATCCCCCACCCATAGTTCTAATTAAGAAGGTAAATCTATAGAAAAATCAACATAAACCAAAATATGGGCATATGTGGAATGTCCCTTAAAAATATTCAATTTATTAGTAGCCCAAAAATTGCTTATTATATTTCCAATGGTTCAAAACACCAAATCATCCCAAAACTAGAAAGGAAGATTTGGAAGCCTAATCCAAATTTTTTTGAAGTTAAACATTTTAGTTTAGGCATTAAAATCTGGATGCCAAGGTTTTACTAGCAAAGTGTGGTTGTCCCAGCTCCAAACCATGTCATTAAAAATAACCTCTTTGGAATTAAAAATCAAAATAAAAAAACTCTAGAACAGGGTTAGATCTATATATTACCTTCCACCCTTGATTTCCATCAGGGTGATATCCATTCATGTAATGCTACCAGAGTCATCCATAACCCTTCAAAATTAAATATCAGTCCCTACGTAGATGGCCATTCTTCTCTTGAAGAAATAAATTTTATCTCTAGTTTATCAAACTGAACAATAGGTGTATCTTTAGTTGGAATCACAAGAGAGCTTTCGCATCCTCCCACAGCCTTAGAAAAAGATCTTCAACTTATTTTTCTCATATTTATTGGTTTTGATTGTGTCTGTGCCTCAATTAAAATTTGATTTTCACTCACCTATCTACATCCTCTTATTGAATCTACTAGATCCACCAAACCCTAATTCTTATATGTATTATATCCTATGTGACCTAAGGTCTAATTTTATGCATCAAATATGTTACCATTCAATAAGGTATGTTAGGTGACCTCCTTTTTTCCTTTCCATTCACAATAGCTTCAAAAACAAGGTTGAAATCACACTTATCCCTTAAGACCTCTGTTAGAGCCCTCCAATTTTGATTCTCTAGGTCAGCCTTTAGATTTGAGTGTGTAGGGGTTTGAACCTTTGCCCTTGCACTATACCTTGTGGCCAATCTTCTTCCACTCTCTTCTACTTTATTTTCCCCATTATTCACTGAACCCCACCCATTCAGATCTCCAGCATCTGCATTCTCCAAAATACCTACATCACTGCAACCACTAGCTGCCATAAATTTTATATCATCCTCTAACATTGTTGGATCTACATTCACTAGGCTCAAAGCCTCAACCATTGCCACCGCTAGATTAGGTTTTCACTGTTGGCTCATAGTAATTTATATGAATTCTTAATGGATGATTTATTAGTTAATCACAAATGTCACATTTAGATAGTCGGCTCAAGTTGGATAAGAATCTAATGAAACTATTAATGAATATGTGATTTGATTTAAGACCTCAATAACTAGGATAACTTATCAACTGCTAGATAGTGAGATTCAAAGTATTTTTTATTAAAATTTTACTTTCAATTATTAAAGATAAATTAGTTTTCAGCACATATCAATCCTTCGATGAAATTTGTCTTGCAATGAAGGCCTTTGAAGTCAGATTTTTAGAGTAAAATATGCCTAAGTATTTTTTAAATGCTTTAAATAGTATAAAATTAAGAAATAAACCAAGTTTCAAGAGAAAAAAGAAATGACTATAAGTTCCAACATAATAATGATGTTAAGAATTTTGTCAATGTTATAGAGAAACCATCTAGGAAGCTTGTGCTATTGAAATAAAAGGAGTCAATTAAACTTAAAATCTTGAATGAAAATCCATAAAATGTCTTAAATAATCTACTTGAATGCAATATGATTACTTCAACTCTAATGAGGTAATTTTATTCTTTAATACCATTGCCTAAATATTTTAATGCCAATGTATATTTTTAAGTATCATAGACTTCAAAGGAATGATACAAATAGATGATTTACTTTGAAACACAAGATAAAATATAGAATTGACAATGCTGAAACTCAATTACATGGTATGCACACATACAAGATGAAGTCTGGGAATAAAAACATGAATTCACAAGGATAAATAAGCTAATAATAGAAATATATGTATGGTAGACAAACCAAAGTATAAAATTAAGCCTATAGATTATAAAAATGCCTATTTTATGCTTTTATTAGATAATTTATTTAATTTAAGAAGAAAATATTTACTAAAATTATGTTTAACAAAGAAAACATTTCACATGATAGTTCATATGACAAACCACTATTTTTTCGAGCATTCATAGATTGAAAAGAAAATGATGGTACAATGTTTGATAATGGATTGAATCTAAATATATGTATTAAAATATTTATATATCACCTTAGACTTAGCTAGGATGATTTAACATATATACTTATACAACTATCATAGGATATGATGTTTGGAAGGGAACCCATTGTTTGAACTATTTTACCTATTAGAGTGGGACCAAAGACAATTTAAGCTCCATTACATTTGATGCCTACTACCGGATCATATATTGATTTTCTTGGTTGACCTTGAATATATAAAATGAAAGAGATACCCATCAACTATACATCAATGTTTAAATTATGAACATTGAGGGCAAGTATGAAAAGAAAAATAATATTGATAAAATTATGCTATATATATATATATATATATATATATATATATATATATATATATATATATATATATATATATATATATATATATATATATATATATATATATATATATATATATATATATCTTAAATTTTATCAAAATAAAATATGTCACATACACACAATATAAGATTTTTTCCACTTAGGAAAACCCTTTCAAGAAAAACACACAATATAAAAACCTTTATTTTTATGAAAGTTCTTTCATGAAAATATGAATATGATGTAGAGTTCTCTCTCTCTCTCTCTCTCTCTCTCTCTCTCTCTCTCTCTCTCTCTCATCTCTCTCTCTCTCTCTCTCTCTCTCTCTCTCTCTCTCTCTCTCTCTCTCTCTCTCTCTCACACACACACACACACACATAAAGACAATTGATATACATGGACTACTTCTGATTCTAAGAGTGTTAATGGTATTTATATTCCAAATTCCATCACTCCTCCACTATTGTTTGATGTTGAATCAGATGCTCTTGAATAAATTCCTCAAATAGGTAATCTTAATCAAAATATTGATTTAGATTCTGAGGTTTCCTATCATTATTGTTATATGTTTACTCTGGTCTCTAAAGAAGAAATTGATAAAATTAAGTAGTTATTTAATTCTACTCCTATTTGGTATTTTGTGATGTAATCCCATTACTAATAGATTATTAATGTAGCTATCCAGAAGCATGATGCTCAACAAGTTGATCTAGATAAATATACAAATTAGTTCATCTCTCTATATGAAACTAAAACACCTAAATAATTAGACTTGTTTAGAAATCTTAAGAAGGTTACATCAGGCCCTACTGCATTTCCTAAAGATAATCATGAAGAGATAAATGATATATTAGATGACCTAGATTCCAACCTGAAAATATCCCAAAGGGCAATAGGAAAACTCAGAGCCATTGCCAATAAGGAGAAACATAGTAAAATGGAACAAGAGGACCTGCTACAAAATGAAAAAAATCAGCCATAAAGTTCTCAACATAATGACGAAATGGATTATTTTGAATATGAGCCACATGATCCATATGAAGGATATCCATCATATTTAGATTCTATGGATTAGCAAAATCATAGTGGGCCATGGCATTTTTCTCTACATGCAAAAATAGTCAAAGGTAGTGTCACTGTGATAACAAGCTGGTAGTAGTTTACTATAAATTAACTGCCATCACCGATCACTGTTTTGATAGTAGTTATCATGATGGCCTATGTCATGATGTGTTACCTATAAAAGTGGTATGATTTCCTTGTATAATGATTTTCTCATGCTTTTGTATATATATATATATATATATATATATATATATATATATGTGTGTGTGTGTATGTTTAATTCATTTGAATCTGAAAATAAATATAGTGAAATACTAGGCCTAATTCTATATAGATTAAAAAAAAACTATTTGTTTAGATAGTTATAGGGGGTGCATAGTTGAATTTCCATTATTTATCATTTTTAGGGTCTATTTAGACACACACACACTTAAAAAACAATATAGGTAAAAAACTATGCCTAAGTCTATAAATACTAAGAAAACCAATTTTTTTTTTCTTGTCTTGAGGTAGTTAGGGGATGCATAAAAAAATATTTACTATGTTTTTAGAAAAATATAATAACCTATTCAAATTTTCAATTTTTTGACCTATTTATACTTCACTTTAAAAAAATAGTAGTTTAAATACTACACTCAAAATGCTACAATTTATATTCTTATATAACATCTTCAAAATTTGAGTGTAGGCATTATAATAATTTGTACAAGTTCAGATTTACCATTTTCAATAAAAACATGTCCAATTAAAGCCACATTTTTCTCTGCCTCCACCTCTACCCCTCATTTATATGCACTTACCCACAATTATACTATGTTTGTGATGATATGATTTCTATTATACAAATTTTGTATTGCTTATCATTGTGTGCATAATTACCATATCTACATGGCATGATACTTGTATGCTTATTGCCTTGGTTTATATGTTTTATATGTTCTTTAGCGATCAAATCTTTTTATATATATATATATATATATATATATATATATATATATATTATATTGGTTAGATTGATCAAATTTTATAAAATTTATTAGATTGAATAGATTGATGGATAGATTATGACATTATATATCACTTTGAGGTATATATGGATAAAATTTGGGGTATGAATGTTATTAATGAAATTTATTTTGTTAATTTTATGATGATTATAGATAGTACTACATAATCACTTTAGGAATAAAATATATTTGAAGTTGTGGATTCAAATTTTAAAATTACATACAAACCTATTTTGGAGTTCCACATTAACATACAAACCTATTTTGAGGTTCCACCAAAATATTTTTTGATGATATTTTTAATAGTGTGGTTGAGGATTCTATGCCACTCAACTTATATCACTTCTCTTTTTTCAATCTGGTTGAGGCAATAAAACTCCTCAACTCATGATTTTAGTGATTGCATCTGCTTGTGGCATAATCACCCCATGGTGTTCTTTGAATGAGTTCAAGTGGCAGCTTGGTTCATGTACCCTAAAGTATACTTTTTCCTTGGGTTTTCAATTTAAAAAATTTCAATGATCTAAATAATTTCATATTTTATATCATGATTGGACATTGGTTTTTATATATTTATTTTATATTTTTCATGGAGCAAGCTAGATATTTGGGGTATACTTGTTAATATCATGCTAAATATTTCTTTATTTTATACTCTCAATCTAGTATTTTCAAAAATAGAAAAAAATGAAGGCATTTGTAGACATCTAAATTTAGTATTAGACATTTAGAATCATTAATATTAACATACATGACTTACATATACACATTTGACTCTTGTGTACATTTTTTCCAATATGTTTACCCATGTATTATCTTGACCAACCCAATTTTCTATCATTCATATTTAGGATCTCACTGGTCTATGTCATTACACTTTATAATCCTAAGTATATTGCTACCATATTCTAAATCACTAATTTCCCTCTTTAAATAATGTTGACAAATTTAAATAGTTTTAATTACCGGAAGTGTATGCCTTTATTGATAGTGTCATAAGATTTTTAATAGGTACTTTTTAAATTCAAATTTTTCCCTTGGGTTAGTCTAAATATATTTTATGTGTCATTTATAAGATAAAATATCAAAGATTCATCTATAAATACAAAAAAATTCTAAAGTCTTACTGACTTGAAAATTATAATTAAAACCACTTGCAAGCTTGAGGAATCAATTAGCACTCCATTGATTCATTACCACAAAAGAATACACATCTGAAAACCCATCAAAATAATAGCCCTAAAGACAAATATAAACATTAATGCAATGTTCATTGCATGTTGTCAAGTTTCAAAAGCTAAAACATTGCATTGCATTGTAGTGGATCACAATTGAACACACACCCCTCTATGTGGGAGAACTATGTGTGTTTTGAGCCCTCTTTAGAGTATTAAAATATTTAAAATGCTCAGTCATTAAATGGGAAGAGAGTGAAGTTGTCTAACCTATATTTTCAAATCATTTTTTCAAGTTTGCCTAGTGTTGAAAGTGAAGTTATAGTTTCATAACAAAGAGATGCGAAAATCAAGACATGTGCATAAAACATAGCATAAGAAAGCATAAAAAATCATATAGAAAGACAAGCACAATGATCTATAATAAAATAGACTGACATAGTCAAACTAGACAGTTTTGGTAGATAAATTATAGTACTAGTTTTTTGCATGAGCTTTGAAGACAACATCCACAAGGTTGTGATAGTTTGTTTTCTTGTCTCAATATTTATAAAGCTATTATAGAGTCATCTTGAGGATTGTGACAGGGAGTAGTATAAATTATAAAATTAGGTAATTGCACTTTATCCCCTATTTATTTGGTAATTTTTATATTTAAAAAGTGTAATCAATCTCTCTTTAACATTTAGATTTGTATAATTAATATCATATCTTATAAAATCTGAACCTTAATTGTAGAAAAAATATTCTATAAAATGATTTTTTTTCTATTAATAACTGAAATCAATTATTCAATTGATATTTTTCTTTATTAATAAAATATATAAATATACACCAATTAATACCTATCAATATTTATAATTAATATCTATTAAACCATACAAAATTATACAAATACTGAAATGCAATAAAAAATAACTTATATTTGGAAAGATGAGATTTGAATCAGGTTTAGATCATTTTCTTAGATTTTAAACGTGTTTTATAGTCTGAAATCTGAGCTTTGGTCAATTGTGACATCGTATAATTTATGGAAAATGCTATTTTGGTTGAATGTCAATGTTGTGTAGACTGATTTTTGTACAATGTATATACAATTTACATTGGTAATGGTTAATAAATCTATTCGATAAAGTGGAGATGAATTTATTACATTAAAAAAAGAGTTTTGATTGTTTTTGAAAAATTCGAAAAAAAAGAGTTTTGATTGTTTTTGAAAAATTTGAAATTATAAAAAAAAATTATAAAATTAATAATATATTTATATAAATAGATGTATTGTAAGTATTTATTAGTAAAGAAAGAATTGATAATTTATTTAAATATTATTTATCTTTTATTTTTTAATCTTTCTTTCATTAATAAAATAGTTGATGTGTGTAATATATTATAACTTGTCTCATAATATTTATTAAAGTTGTGTGTATAATATATTATAAAGTTGTCTCATAATACTTACAAATAAAATTAATTCAATTATAATCTAATTTTATATTTATGTTAAGTAGTTAAAACTTAAAAATAAAATAAAATTAATTATTAATTATTTTAGGGAGATTTTTTTTCATATATTTAATTTAATATTTTTTTGTTTTCATATATATTTTTATAATAATTATAAAGTAAAGAAACCTATTGAAACAAAAATTAATTATAATTTATAATATAATTAAAAATATACCTCATAATGATCAAATGATGATTCCTTGAAATGTTTCGTTGTAAGTAAATTTATCTATGACACAAAAAGTAGTCTGTGAAATCTCATGATACAAAAAAAAAAAAAAACCATTTTCTCAAACTTTGTGCCTCAAACGGATTTTACATTCTTAAATGTGACAACTTCCACCCAATGTGACATCTTCCACCCATTTTTTTTCAAATCAATGAGATACTTTATTATTTACTAATAAAATAAAATGTATTTTTTAATTAAAAATGAGACAATGATGGTTGTCCGTGACATGGACCATGATCCCTACATCCGAGAGAACTCAATTTGCGAAATAACACAAAGTGTGGAGGGTAAACAAGCATTTTTTTCGGGGTAGAAGAGGCCAAAATGACACCTTACGCAAGGAGAGTCTGATCTTCCAGAAATCGCAGTCATCACATCACTGAAATCTCCCTTCGATGGATAAAAGGAAATGGGTATCACTGCCCTGATTTTTATGCTTCAGAGTGTCTTCACACAAGCTTTCCGAGGATATTTTTTTATGTTGTTCAACAAAGGATTAACATATATTCCAAAGCCTGCTTGCCCTCAACGATATATTCGATGTTGGTTGTGGTGTCATCTACCCACTTGTTTGCCGTTTTCTGGTTGGAAGAGATGTTGCAGCAGAGGATGGAAACACATACAATCTTTAAAGCTAACTAACAGTGGTGAGTGAGAACTTGCAGAGCTCATCATTCACGACGTTAAACTACAATTACACAGTCCGATTACTATGGTGTTATCGGTAGTGTTATATTTGACTATATTCTATGCAAGTCGTTCGGTCAAGTTTCGAATCCTTATCAGTCGTGCACGTGGCAGAGATCTAGCCAGGTAGCGGATGAATTTTGAGGGACGCTTCCTCTTATAGAATGCCTTTGGCATAATTATGGTTTACTACCCAAGAATTGATTAACCAGTGCACCCAACAAGCCACCAAGAAAACATAGGAGCACTACCAAGTAAGAAACATGCAAGATTTAACATAAGCCAATCATAAAATTATCAAGGTGAAAGTATAAAAGATATGATGCAAGGGTTACTTTACACCAAGATGATGGAGTGAACAATCATATGTATTATATGACTGAAATAGGTTACCACCAAAAGAAAGAGAAAATCTTGTAGTCAAAATTTGTAGTGTGTGTAAAGTTATTTGACAATATTTTATGTGAGTCACTGCTTTTAATTAATGGTCAAATTTCAAATTTTTATCAATAATTTACATGACATAAATCTAACTAATAAGCAGATCAATTTTGAGGGGACTTCTTCATATAGAATGCTTTTAGCACAATTATGTTTTACTACCCAAGATTTGATTAATCGGTGCAACTCAACAAGCAACCAAGAAAACATTATAGCACTACCAAATAAGAAACATGTAAGACTTAAGCCAATCATAACATTAAGGTGAAAGTAAACCAAGTACAATGAAAGGGTTACTCTATACCAAGATAATAGGGTGAACAACCATATATGTTATATAAGAGTACATGATTCAAACAAGGTACCCACCAAAGAAGAGAAAACCTTGTAGTCAAAATTTTTGGTGTGTGTGTGGGGTTATTTTTCACTTTCTTTCAATTGCCCATCTTGTTCCTTGGACTCTTTTTTTGATGATACTCTCCATCTAGGTGTCGCCTTTGTGAGGGGAAGACCTATCTTATTTAATATTCTAAGGTTTTAATCATAAATTTTAAATGTACACCATTTTCTCTAGTCACTTACCAGTACAAATGTTATTTGTCAATACTTGTGGATTTTAAATTCCCATCCTCTATATAATACTTTTCAATATACTAGTAGTTATAAATTGTTTAAATAATACCCTTGTATAGTTACACAAGGTTTTTATCACCTCCTAAGGGTGAACCCCCATGGAAAAAATCCATCTCGCATTTTAATTATGGACATAAATAAATAAATAAACAATGTTGGAGAAGAGAAGGGATCTTTATGAAATTTTATTCTACACATGTGCTACAAAAAGATAGTCAAAATCGAGTACATAAACTTAAAACCAAAGGAAAAAATAAGGCCAACAGAGAAGGGGGGAAATATTGAAAAAGGAAATAGATATCCATCCTAAACAATGTCCATCTAGAACTTAGATGGATATCTATTTTTATTTGAAACAAATATTTATTTTGAAACCCTCAAAAGTCCTCTACTTTTTATAAGCCATAACCTTTGCATACGAATTTGAAATCAAGCATGGTATATTTTTTAATATGTAAGTTTTTAAGAAGAACTAAAATATCTAATCAAATTTTAATTTTGATGAATTCCATCTATTATCCTAGCCTTTAAACTAGAACTTATTTATTTTCAAGACTAACATGATGTGAATACTTTTGGAACACTCTTAACAATCAATTGCATTAACCAATTGAACTTTGTTATGGGATATTAGTTTAAGAAAGTGTTTAAAGTTATATTATTAATTGTAATGAGAATGGTAAGATTTGAGAGGATAGTAAACACTTAAATTTACATTCACAAAAATTGAATTCATCTTAAGTACATATTTGGTATCTATATATAATTATTTACAGGATAAATTTAGTTAATGTGACTTGATCAACCCCAATTTGGTACATGATAGCACCATTTTTCACTTTATCATGATCAAATGTCATTATTTAAGAAATCTTGATAAAATTAAGCCTAAATTGGGTGCAATCAAATAGACATTCACAAAAAATTGGGGCATAATCCATTCCAATTTAGTCAAATAATGAGATTTGATCTTGGAATCACAACAAATGGTACTCAAACATGGACGAGTTTTCCCAAATCTACCATCATGTTTCCTGAAGCATATAATCAGGCCTAATTCAATCAATTTTTATCAAATAATGAAAAATGGTGCTCATAAATGGTCAATTTTCCTTAATCATATCTAATCTAACTTAATATAGTTAAAAATTTATTTATTAACAAATGTTAGATCACTAAATAATGACAAATAGTGTTCTAGGCACCTAGTTTTGGTACAAGACCCTTTTCCATAACATATTTTCCCTTTTTTGTCACACTTGGCCCAATTTTATATATTTCACTAGTTTTAACACATTTTCTACCACACACTAGCATATATCTCACCTTTGAACCTTCAATCTATCTTTAAAATTCACTAGATTTATATGTTTTTTACTTTACGACTAATTCATACATTTTCTAAGTTGATTTTCATATTCTAGGCATCACTCTTTCCTATAGATTGATTTGGTAGTTTGTCAAATCCATCTTGTATATTTTTATTGGCCCTTCTTACCCTAGCTTGATTTCCCACTTATGACTTGAGATTGCCACACTTTTCCATGGTTAGCCTTTATTACAACCACCTTAATTTAATTTAATTTTTTTTTATAATCGTAATTAGTATAACACTATCTAGTTTATAGTTCAGTCACCAATCATGATGCATGGAGTAACTAAAATAGAGTTAATTCAAGTGTTAATTTCATTAATCCAACTATTGACTATAAGTTAGTTCCTTCATGATGTAAATAACAAAGTAAAAATAAAAGTAATAGTATAATCATAGTTGTATAACACATCAAAAAACTTAATTCCAAGGATTAACATTAAAAAATCGTTATTTTTATGCACATTAAAGCACACTACTATCAATATGATATGATCATAACCATCTATTGTAAAATACAGTATAAATTTTACATTAAGATACAATGGTAGTTCAATGTCTACTAAAAAGTACAATAATGTCATAAACAAAATACAATGAATTTTCATGAGCAATCAACTCTTGACTAGGCATGAGTAAACAACTATTGATAGTTATTATAAGCTAAAAGAGGGAGAGCATCAACTGATTGCTTTACCTTCAACCACATACCAATGGTCCCCTACACATCTCCCCACTACGAGTGGCCCATCCCTTCATGAAGGGGTAGATAATGTCAATACGAAAAATAAGAATTAATCTAGAATGGTGTGAAGTTATAATGGCTATTACATACATTCATCATACATACCTTTGATACTCATCTATCTAATACAAAATCAAACGTGCAGTTAAACTAGAAATTAAATTGCAAAAATAATATATACAGCTATAATATTACTTTAGTCAAAACATTTTTAAATATTTCAAACTTCATAAAGTTGGGTCATAGTCCAGATCATTGATACTCTCTATTAGAATGTACAACAAACATTATCCTTCTTATTAACCAATGATGAATAACTTATAAATCCATGCTTATCACTCATCATAACTTAATGTGAAGGACATTTATTTGCACAAAATTTAATAACATCACTCATAAATAATCCATCTCAATAGTGTAAATGAACTAGATCAATAGGATGCAAATTTTAGAGTTTGTCATGCAAAAATCACTAACCAAGTTCAAGTGAAACAACCATACCACATATCTCATTTACATATTCATCATGTATCATACATCAAATACACCATTTTTATTCAATAATATAAGGAATAAAACACATCAATATATATCAATGCCATGTATAATTTCATGTCAATTGGATAAGCCTTCATACATATTCTATGATTCAATATTAGTCTGAATCTTAAAGGCACCTCTATTCACATAAGAGGAGAATACTACTATAATGGTTACATTATAATATAGGTAACTAATATATAATAATGTGATCCAACACAGTCTACAAATCCATCCAAATATTTTTTTAACCCAAAAATATAGATTATGTAGTCTAGGGTTAAAAGGGATAGAGATAGCATATGACATAAGGGTAATAATCTATCTCTATAACAAGCCAATTAACTTAAAAACTTAGATAAACAATATTTTTAATTTATTTACTGAGATATGCTAAAAATAAAAATTATAACTATGTTATAAATTGTAATGATAATCAAAACAATATATTTAGCTAGATTATTATGCACATTCAAATCTAATATGGAACATGTTGGAAATAAACTGAATATGGATTCTAGATTAGTCATTTGATTCTAAAAATTATACATATATGGCCTTGGACACTTGCGTCGACCTCAAAATGTTACATCAATGCTTGTGTTTAACTAAACGTAAGAGTCCAATACAAAATATCTGTTGGATTTGGATGTGACCACTTGGTATATTATGGATTTTATGTCACCTCTCTAATGTGATTAAATCTAATTACCCCCTGTATATTGAAGTAACCATCTCCCACCATCAAGTTTCTAGGGTTCTCACAGATGGAATATCAACACTCAATTTATGTAATTTGGAATTTTTAAATAAATTGGGATATTTAGAAGCATCACTAGGACCCACCTTGATAATGATTAAAGCTTATGATTATAATGAAAGATCGTAAGCTAGGACCATTTACATTCCCATTGTTATGGGACCTGTAGTGCATCAAACACTAGTTCATGTTATGGATGTTTATTTGTCATATAACATGTTGCTTGGAAAACCATGGATTCATGATATGCAAACTATTCCATCCACGTTACATTAGTGCCTAAAATTTCCTCATTCTAATGTGGAGGTCACCATCCTGGGAGTCATCAACCATCTTCACAATTGTCAGATGGATCAATCATCATCACCATCATCTCATCTTGGCACAAATAATTCTATACTAATTCCAACAACTTATAAATACATATCCCCTGATCAGCTTGAATCTACACCCAATGTCACTCAACTAAAGATCACATCCACAAGCTATGGAGAATATGAGTATAAAACATTTTGCATTGGTGATTTACCTCTCTCTCCACATAGCTATGGGTCCCTAGCCATGAGGAAGGCTAATCCCATCATATATCAGTTTGGACCAACAAATTTCTCAAGTGTCAACTTTTTATATGAATAATACATTGAAGATGGAGATGATTCATGGCTTATTCTAGATGATGAGGCCCTCATTTCTCCTTAAAAAATATCCTCGAGTCCATAAGATGATGGAGAACATGCATTATAAAGGAAAGGGACTGGGCAAATAAGAAAAAAGCTGACTTGAACCCATCATGGTTAAAGAACATCCATAATATTTTAGTCTAGGGTCAAAACTCTATGATGATGACCCAATCAATATCATTATGGGTTCTCTTTCGATCCCTAGGCCATCTCTCCCTGACAAGGACATTGAAACTAGTTCTATTCATAGTTGCTTCGAGGAGCTTGCTGCCACTAACCTTTTCTTAGCCACCACCATCTCTACCAATAATATTTCTCTCCACTATCCATCCCTTATAGATAGTGATTCAACACAAGAGACTTCCTTTGACATATTTCAAAATGATGAAGCAGTTTTGAAATATGTGGGAGCTAGAGATTTCATGCCATCTGGTGACCATAAAAGGGCTTTTCCTATACACGTTTGTTAATTTGCATATTTTAGGGAGCAACAAAAACCCCATGATCAAAGTGAGGGAGAACACTCTGAAGAAGAAGAAGAACCTACTAAAGCATCAGATGGATTTCCACATATCTCATTAGAACTAGAAGAATATTTTGACATTGACATAGAGCTCCCAAATCATTTTACTATCATTACCTCCTTATTTTCAAGAAAAATCACCCTCCCTTATTGAGTATGTGATAGAAGTCAACATTGGGATGGATCAACATACCAAAATGGTTAAACTTGGGGCATCTCTCACATCAGAGGAATGTGAAGTCATCATAGAGCTATTTAAAGAATTTACTAACATATTCACATGGAGTTATGTTGACATGCCTGGATTAGATCCCTCTTTGGTAGTACACCACCTAGTTATGCATTTGAATGCAAAACCCATAAAAAAATCTAAGAAAGAAGCATCCCAAATAGCTCTATTAGTCAAATAGGAGTTATATAAATTCTTGGAAGCTAGGGTTATTTTCCCTATCGACTATTTAGATTGGATTTCTACTATTGTCCCTATGTCCAAACCACAAGGTGGAATCGAAATTTGTACAAACTTATAGGATATCAATAAGGCATGTCTTTAAGATGACTTCTTCCTTCCAAATATTGACATGATTTTAGAATCGACCATTGGATATGAAATGTTCTCCCTCATTGGTGGCTTCCAAGGATATAATCAAACTAAGATTGCACCTAAGGACTAGAAAAAAAGGACTTTTATTACTCCATGGGGAACATTTTGCTATCAAGTCATGCCTTTTGGCCTTAAAAATGCATGCACAACCTATCAATGGGCCATGACCATCATTTTTCATGGCATGATTCATGGCATCATCAAGGATTATGTGGATGACATTTTGGGGAAATCTCACCTCAGATCTAAACACCATGTGGATTTAAGAAATATTTTTGAATGTTTACGAGTGTATAAAGTACGACTAAATCTTGAGAAATATGTGTTTGGTGTCACTTCAAGAAAATTATTGGGATTTATAGTTTCAAGAAGAGGCATAGAATTAGATCTAATAAAGGTAAAAGTAATCAAAAAAATGCCTCTGCCTCACAATCTTAAGTATCTCTAAAGTCTTCAAGGCAAACTACAAGCCATACAACATTTTATTTATCATCTTGCAGATAAGTGTCACCCCTTCACCCATCTCTTGAAGAAGGGGACTACCTTTTACTAGAATTTTGAGTGTTCGCAAGCCTTTGAAAATCTCAAAAAATACTTAGATAATCCACTTGTATTATCACCACCCATCTTGGAAAGACCTCTGCTCCTGTACATTTCAACAACCCCATGTGTAATAGGTGCCCTCCCGGCACAACACAATGATTAGGGTAAAGAATAAGACACATATTATCTCATTCGTACACTAATATCTTATGAGCTAAACTATACTCCAATTAAAAATTCAAGTTTAGCCATGGTTTTTTCCTCATAGAATCTTCAACACTACATGCTAAATAATTGATTACAACTCATTGCCAAGGTTGATCCCCTAAAATATTTATTGTCCAAATCAGCTCTCACAGGAAGAATGGAAAAATGGATAATGTTGCTTAGCGAGTTTGATATAGAATGTCAATCAAAAGTTTATAAAAGGACAAGTTATCATGGATAAATTGGTTGAATCACCACTTGAAGTGATTGAGCCTCTAACAATGACCTTCCTAGATGAATTTATCATGAGGACCTCATAATCAAGTAGTTGGAAACTATATTTTGATGGATAATTTAACACACATGGATCTAGGGTAGGTATCCTCCTTGTCACCCCACAAGGTGATCTTTTTCCAAAATACTTTTACCTTGCCTTCTTGTGCACCAATAAAATTTTAGAATATGAAGCCTTGATAGGCCTTCAACTAGATATTCAATGGAACATCTAACACTTACAAGTATTTGAAGACTCCTCATTAATAATCAAATAGGTAACTAATGAATTCTAAATGAAGGAATTTTTTTTATCCCTTATAAGAAATCGGTGGATTAGTTAAAATCAAATTTTAAATCCATAACCTTTGATCAAGTTCCATGGGGAAGTAACAAAGCAGTTGATTCCATGACTACCATTGGGTCACTCATTGAGCTCCCTGAAGACATTCTAGAAGGGAACTTTTTAATTGAGCATCTGATTATTCCAGCCCATCAGTCTATGGCTCCTTTTCAAATTTATACAATTAATTATCGTAGTCTCCCTTAGTACCATGATATTTATAGATACCTCCATGACAACATCCTCCCTCCTAACCTCAATTGTCATCAACATAAAGCCTTTATTCATCATACCTCCTGATACACCATCCTTGGTAGCACACTTTATCATAGAGTCTATGATGGAACCTTATTGAGGTGTTTGACATCAAAAGAGGCTTATCAAGAAATCAAAGAAGTTCAATATGGTATTTGTGTTGGGCACATCAGTGGAATGGCCCTGACCAAGAAAATCCTGTGAACTGACTATTATTAGCCAATGATGGAACAATATTCTTGTCAATACGCACAAAAATGTATGTCCTGTTAGAAACATGGAAACCTCATTCATGATCTTACATAGGAATTACAACCTATCATAAGCCCATGGCCATTTTCCATATGGGGCCTTGATTTATTTGGAAAGATTAATCCAACTTCATCAGATGGTCATAAGTTCATTATCATGACAATAGAGTACTATACCAAATGGGTAGAGGTGATGCGACTCACTTATACAATGGGCCTTCAAATCTCTAAATTTATTCTCAATCAGATTATTTTTTGCTTTGGCATACCTACCAACATCATTTTAGACAATGACAAATCATTCAAAAATTAGGAATTTGAGGTCCTGTGTCATAAATATAACATCACACAAAACTTCTCCTCTCCCTATTATCCCCAAGGAAATGGACAAGAAAAAGCTACCAATAAGATCCTCATAAAAATTCTCAAGAAAATAGTCAATCAGGTAGGTAGAAATTGGCATACACAATAATATCTATATATATGGTCTTATCACACAAGTGTCTGCACACCTACTGGGGAAACTCTATATGCCTTGGTTTATGGGATAGAAGCAATCTTACTAGTAGAATTTTAGCTTCCCTCCCTTTGAATCTTATTGAGGGGCATCATCACTTATCATAATTACAGATAAGAACAACTAAAAGAACTATAATTTATTGATGAGAACATCAAATGGCCTTAGATCACCTACGAGCATATCAAAATAAACTCAAAGGTAAATACCATAAGAAGATATAGTCCAAGGAATTTGAAGTTGGTGACCTAGTCTTGAAGGAGAATTAGAAAAATACCAACACAAATAGAGATAAGAAGGGGAAATTTAGAGCTAACTGGTTAGATCCCTATATCATCATTACCAAGTTCAGATCAAGAGTATATAAATTGGCCACACTCGACGGAGAAGAACATGATAACCCCATGAACATCATGCATCTTAAGCACTTCTACACCTTAATATGATTCATCATCTTCTGTCTATGATACATCATGTATCCACTCTGCCCATCACATTTTAATAGTCTAACAGTAAAAAAATCCATCTAATGGTGAAAACCAATCTTCTGATGCCTTGGGCAAGTACCATGATGAAAACTAGTTTTTGGCATCATGTTAAATAACCTATCCCTGACCCTGGTCTTAACAGTGGGCATCCATCACAGGTCTTTATACATAAAGATAAGAGTTTTTCAATCATAGAAGAAGTCATTAATTGTTGAATAATGGATCTAATTTTTAGGGCAATCCTCTGTAATCTCTCATATATAAATGTTATCTAAATGTCCCTAAGTCCTATCACATCCTCTTGTCCAAACACAATCCTATCACCCCATCATATCCACTTTGACAAGCATGTCTCCTTTTAACCTCAAGATCAAATCCCATCCCCATTTTCCCTTTGTTGTCTCTAAATCCATGGTTCACACCTTCCCACTAATGTTTTCATTATGTAAGGGTCAAACATTGGTATTCTACTTTGGGAGTTTCACATGCATTATGATGCCGAATCCTAAGGGGTCAACTAACCCCCATACGTGATTACTTTTAGACTTGGTTAAAATCTTGTTTCAATGTATGATAATTTTGGGCACTATATACCCTATGTACATATCCCTTACTCATTACTAGGCTCATTGTCTATAAACATTTTATAATCATGTCATTATCCCTTTTCCTATTTTGTTAATATCATTATTATCAGCCTATATTATGGTATGTTTATCTTCTATGATTGTGTGTTTGTTTTTCCTGAATGTAATTTGTTTGGTTACTTCTGTATGTATTGCATTGTTTTGTTTATTTAACAAGTCTTGTTAACATTATATATTTCATCTTGAAGGGAACAAGGATGGTATCAGTGGAGTTCCCATGCACTATGAATTTACTCCTTGACTCTTATCATGTCATTGGTACACACATACAAGTGCAATAACAAAAATGGATTATAAATGATATATGGCTCAATACATCTTCCTTCCATTACTACCAACAATACCCCTCAGTCAAGAGGATTACAATAAACCATATTATAACAAACCAGACACCTTTCTTACATTATTCTTGATCACACAAAATCATACATCATTTCACTATCTAAACACTTCTAACAATATCACAACACTCACATTAGAAATCTCCTATTGTTCTACAACAACTACTACATAGCTAAATCAAACCCATACCTACCTCAATTATGGCCTTAGAGGTACTCTAGTCAATCCTGAGTCTCCCACCAGCCAACCATTCTGCTTAGGTTCCATATCACTAGCATCCACCATCTCCCTCTAAAGATAATACTGGCCCGAATGGCCAACTTGCCTATAATAACTACACAAGATAGATAGGGTCAATTCTTGACCTGCCTCCCTCATCCTACTAATCACCTCATCCTATTTCCATCATGTATCATACACTCCTTCTTGATTCCCTTATATGTCCCCCCTCCAAAATAATGGGATGCTTCTTAGTTTTGCAATGCCCTGGGTGCATCTCCTCTCCTGGCATCTTGTGCAACAAAATCACCACATTATACATGGTGGTTGGAGTCTCATCTCCTCCAGTTACTACTATCATAATAACACCTCTAGTATATCCATCACCTATCGTAATGTCTAAAAAACCTACACATTTGCCTTGTAAATCAACTCTGATGGTAGTACTAGTCAACCCTATGACACCCTTAGAGTCCTTGCCTACTTGCACCTATACTCACTATGTGAATGATTGAAGAAGTGATGAAAATTCCTTACCTCCCCTTGTGCTATATAACACCCACATCTTGCAACCTTTGGTATTTTTTTCCCTCACCTACTTATAGGATGAATCCCAATAATGGTCATCATACCAATCTAATAGTGCCCTCACTCATCGAGTGCCATCACATCATTTTCTTTTTTACCCTCACAACCCCACATACACATCATACCCATTCACATTATTATCCTATCACCTATCATTATCATTCCACATCATATCATTCCATAACTTAATAAAACAACTATTTCCTTATTTATAAATATTCACATCATATTGATCATTAAATTATATTCACATATTTTCTAGCCATTACAACCTCTTTTTGCATAATTTATTCTATGATTACATATATTTACATTTGAGACATAGATCTACACTATGAATATATATCCTACCCTACACCCCACCTTATGGTGGTGGCCTCGATGCTAGATTCACTGACTAACTTGATGACCTAGAACTTGGTGTCCTCTCAGATTGACTAATTGCCCTATAAGAAGGATCCCTATGATCTGATGGTACCGCATGCTCATATAAATCCCTCCAATATTGTGTCTCCCATACCATCTTCTCCATCTGGGATGTCACATCTTCAAACCCTAGGGCATCTAATAGTATCCAATCCATATTTTACTCCATCCACATGACTCATTCTTCTACCTCTTATTACTCTAATCATTCTTGCAGTTGCATCTGATCAGCCCATATTTTCTCCATTTATTCTTGTAACACCCTAATATGTACCTCTTGATGATTCACTTTCTCTAGAAATGAGGTAACTCAAGCCAATACTTCTGCTATTTACATATCCCTATAAACAATATATCCCTATAAATGTGCAAATTAGCACTACAAATCTAGTCATTCCCTTCATTCATCTACTAATCGATACCCCATACCCCTATTGTTTCCATTTCTCCTCCCATGCCTTTAAGACTGGTATGCATTTCTTAGCCAATGATCATGTCTCCATCTCTACAACCATCTCAATGCACTTACTACCACCAGCATCTGCTCCCACACTTGATCCACTTGTAATTCACACACACATAATAGTCAACTGGTGTCATTGAATCACATAACAAATATATATATATATATATATACCAAACCTCCTTAAATCAATTTAATATTCTATCCCCCCATTCCCCAATGCATATTTTCTTTTCTTACCTACCTAATCATGGCCCCCTTTGATGCCACCCTCCACACATAACAACCCCCATCCATGGCTCCTTTTTCTCCTATGCCCCCTCTTACGGCTCCTTGTCCTCCTTTGACTCCCCTTAACCTACACTTTACTTCCCCTATGACATGGTTGTGTCTCCTTTTATCACCCACATCCCTACCCAACTTATTGGCATGAATTCTACATCCTCTGACCCATAATTACCCCTAAATCAATGACATTCCTTCTGTTTGATGTCCCAATTACCACTCAATGTAACCTTCCTTCCTCCTTGACTTACCTATATGACCCATAATCTCCCCTACCATGTCCCTCAAACCCTATTTTTATGTGGATTTATTCCTATAAACATACATATAAAACCAATAATAGACCTAATAACATAATCCATACCTAGATTTGGCTTCCACCTTGATGTCGATCCTCCTACCCCACCTCATCACCATTCTACACACCCTAATATTTTACCAATGACTTACACCATAACCTCCCTCTCCCAACATGTTCTACTAACTCAACCTTTTCCCTTTTCATTCCATGTCATTTTATACTTTTATACTCTTTTTATCTATTTTAACCAGCTTTGATGTCTTAAGTGGCAGTTGAGCCTCTATAACCTTCTCCCTCAGTAACCACACCTTCCTCCCTCGAGTCACTGAGATGAAACTAATGATACTCTCCTTAGTGCCTGACAAGGATTCCTAATCCATAAGTATGCAAACAGATGATGCATACACCCATCGATTAAAATCTCATACAATCTCTTCAAACCCTACCACCCGTATCAATTTTCCACCTTGGCCCATAACAAATGTGGCCATTAGTGTAGTCCACTGGGATAGGTCCTTTACTCCAACTAATAAAGCTTAGCTTGTAATGATGATGGCCTTTTTCCAAAAAGCCTCTGAAGCTCCCACTACAAGACCCCCCCTTAAGAGTTGGCTCATAGTGATACCTGCTACTAGTTCACTCCCAATACCCCATTTTTCCACCTTGTATGGGTATATTAACACCTTTATTTGCCTTTTATATCGAAACCAACTCATCTATAACAACTCAATTTTTTGGTTCCTCCTCCTTATTATTCATTTTTTATTTATTAACCTTTTTCCCTCTACATTTATTAATCCCACTATATATGGGATTAATTTATGTACCTACCCCTTTAATTGTTGGCATTATTTACCTTTCATCCACAATTGGTCACCTAATCTACTTCACCACCATTATGGCATCACTAGTATCCTCATCTTTCATCAAATATCTCTCTAGTCAAGACCCATAATTCTCCTAAGCATGTGTCCTTTCTTGGGATAAGTCTCCATATTGTGGCTCTCTCTTTAGTTATGGTCAATTCCCTCTTGGGATATGTCAACAACAATGACACCATCATTCCCACTTCCTATGCACATAGCTTGGCCATGGGAATCCTTGATCATGTCATAACTCACCCATCTTATCACTCCTCTATCACTCTTCATCAAATTTAATATGTCTCTTATCCTTCCCATCAGAACTACATCGGCCTGAGGTCTCTTAAGACTATGTAGACAACACCTTGCCATGGTTTTGTTCCCAAGGATAGCTCAACCACTATTAATCCCCCATCTTTATCCCATTTTGGATGTATCACTCGACATGATTATATCATTTATAGCTACACATATCACATAAAGTAGCTTACCATCCATAGTAATTCATCCATTATCTTCAATAAGCCTTCCTTCATCCCTGGCATGTGCCTTTGCTTCAGAACTCATCATTATCTATTGGCTTATCTAATCTCTTGATTATATAAACCATGTCTACATCTCAAGAAATCCAGTCTTATTATCTTAATCAAACTACCTCTCTTCTAGACATTGGTTGTTTGTCTAAAACTCATCACTTGTGGTTAAGCTACTTTATCCCATCACCTCTATATTTGAGGCATCTCAATTTTAGCTATGTCAATACTTAGGGTATCTCAACCCCTTAGCATTGTCCTAGTCTTATCCTCCCTTGGGATTTCTGTTCAAGTGACCATCTAGCTCATTTCTCCCTGTATGCTCCCTCGAGGGGGCATCATACCTACTACTAATGTTTTCATCTATGACATGATTTTTATTTGAAATACCATTACTTATTCCACTTGCAATGACCTTTCAAAGAGGGATAAAATATATGCACCTAATTCTTCTCACCAACATTATGCTTAATCTCATCACTTAATCCCATATTAACATTATCCCTTTTTCAATTAATTAACTAATCCTATGAAATACCCCACTTTCCACCTAATTCCAAGCTCCATAATTATTTTAAAGTCTAACCTACCCTAAAATGCCACTTTCCACTTAAATTCTTAATTTTATAATTATTTTATTGCTCATATATTTGCCTCCCAAAAGAAGGTCTAGAGGCTTCCCATCTCTAGAACCTTCTCCTCTTCAAATTCAAAATTTGAGGGGGAAAATCTCCCTCTCAAAACCCCTCTATCCCCTTACAAAGACCTCTTTAAATAGAGGCATGCCTTAAGCATGGAATAATAAAGGAAGAGATTCAAGTCCATGTTGTCTCCATAGCCTTCGTAATACTAGACTTTATAGCCCTCTTGTGTCCATTATAGCCATCCACTAAGCCATCCATCTTTGAGCCATTATCAAGCAATCCAAACATTCAAATCAAGTTACATTGAATAGTCTATTTAGAACATCCTGGAGAGAAGTCAAAGGAGGAGTGAGATGATGATAAGTCTGTTATAAATTTTGATTGCTCTTCTAAATCCTCTCATACTAGTGATCTTTCTAGGAATTTGGGTAGATTTAGTGTTGTTTGCATTTAAATCTATAAGCTCAATTTTTTATGGGGATTCAGTTTAATTTGTTTGAAAGTTTTAATTTTATACCCTAATACATTAAAAAAACATACTTTGTAACGAAGGTCCTTATGTTATAAAAGGCTCTAAATATGCTTAGTGATTATTCATGAGAAATTGTGAGATGTAGTCTCACAATCATGCTAGCCTAAACTTAATCTCAAGTAGTTTATGTATTATAATTCCTTTTGTTTCAAAATGTGGTGTTTGTCATGATGAAGGTTTTAAAATCCTTTAATTATGTACATAGTATAATCAATTTTTGAGGTGACTATGACATTCATCCCCACTTAACATTAAGGGGGAGTGTTAGAGCATTTAATGACTAAGTGGTGCTTTATTCACCCTTATCTTACCTTAAGAATTAAATAAATAATAATAATTTATTATTTATTTAAATGAGTTGAAAACCTCTCAAAAATAAATAATTAAATTATATTTTTTTAATAATTATCAATGTAATTAAATGTTCATCAGGGAAAAGATGGGACCTTTGGTTACAAAAATCACCTCTCCTCATGAATATTATAAATAGGGTTTACACATATTGTAAATCCACATCTTGAACACAATGATTATTATTTCTCACAAGATTTTGTGAAGAATATTATATTTGTGTGCGGAAAATGCTTGTCTAAGAATAGGTTTTGTGAAGAAGTTATTTGAGGAGTGAGAATGAGAAGATTTTATGTATTGGGGAATTGTTTCTACATTGAATAATTAGTGTGGGTTTTTTTACCTCCATTGGAAGTTTCTCCGATTAAATATTTGTGTTGTATTTAATTAACATGTGTATACTTTGTTGGTTAATTATACATCTAGATATATCTATGTTAACTTTTAATATACACTACTAAATTTGAATTTTATCAAATTATGTATTTTATGTATTTCCATGTTTAAATTTATTATACTTTCTAGGAACTACATATGTTATCTCTATTAGTGTAGTCAATTTTATCATAGATACATGCTTCACTTATTCTTTTCGAGTGTTCGTAGATACTTACATGACCCAGGTCCACCACACAGATCCAAATTTGCTACTGTATACCCACTAGGGGCACATACATAGATACACAAGTTCCTCATTTGACACATTTTCCCATTTGAGGGCATCTTATACACATTTTCTATTATTAGGTTACATCTTTATATACTCCATATCATATATTTAACATTGTTTCTATCTTGATATTGATCATCCTACATTACATGTATTTTTTCTGACTAGAAATATTCTAGACTTAGTTTATGTACATCTTTTCTCTTATACAAATTTATACACATGTTCATGCATACTTTCATTTATAGCTCTACCAGTTTAGACTTGATTGTGTCTCTATGGTTCTACTTATATTTGAGGGATTTTTCATATGCCATTGTTCTATGGATCTAACCACTTAATTCATTATATATATGCTTTGGATATGTTATAATAAAAAAAATTCACCTTTAGAGAAGGTTTTTTAAACCTCTCCAAATTTAGTCAAACATGAGATTACCCCTAGACTTGTGCATTGTCTACAATATGGGTAAACCTCTATGTTGAAGGGCTAGCTCCCCTTGATGAATAACTTAGGCTCACTTTCACTACTCTATCACTTTATTGTTTAAAAAAAGGAATAAAAAACTAAAATAAACTTAACTAAAATGGTGATGCACCAAAACATTTTGACCACTACCACACATTACACAATAAAGACCTACAAGATAACATCAACATACACACATCCTAGAATGAAACAATTGCATCAATGATTTTTATAAGGGTAAGGAATTTTAAGGATAAGAGGGAATAAAAATTACACTTAAAAACCCATAAGATACCCATGATGACACCAACTACAACCTGTAATAGAGAAACAACAACATGAGGCAAGATAAATAGGACACAAACAATGTGATATACATCTACACTTGATAAGATTAACCATTTAGAGATTTATCACTACATTTAGTCATAGAATAAGGTAAAAAATCAAATATTTTATTGATCATAGGTATAAAAAATGATAAGGTATTCACCATAACTAGGTGGAGGATACATTTCAAAGCAAAAGTGTCTCAATAAATAGCACAAGTGTGAGAGAAGAGAAGAAGAGTGTAGAAGAGAGAGAATAAAAAAGTATCAAGTGAGCTAAAATAATAAGAGGATTTATTTAAATTCCTCAACAGGTCTTAGATGACATGTGTTTCTCCTCTTTAGATGCTCTAACTCTCTAAGTGGCGTGAGAAGTTGAAATGCATGCTTGACACTTTGACTAGATCTTTGAAACTCCCTTTCTTCTTGACATGTTGAAGAAAAAGTGTCATTATTGGTGATTATATAAATTTTTTATACCTATTGTATATAATTTTTACACCTCTCATATGACCCCAAGAGGTTCTCTTTAACATATCACCTCTTTCTCTTACAAGGTGTCTAGGAGGCTCTTCGTCTCATTAGGCCTATTTTGCACACAAGTGTCAAAACTTGGTTTCAATTAATATAGATCATAAAAAATTTATTTATGGCATATTATACATTAAAAAATCAATTTTTAGGTCTTAAACTATCCCCAACAAGTCACTCGCTACCAAATTCCTCAATTAGGCCTCATTCTTCGTAGCCTTTTTTCTTATTTTTCTCCTTGTGTGAAGTTGTATGGATTAAATTGACAAAATAAAGGAATATTTTAGGACCCTATATGTCCTTAAATTTACATACCATATTTAATGAGATGAATCCAAGTGGAACTCTACTTTTTATGCCTATCTCTTCTATTAATTCAACCTAATTAAGCCTCTAAGCCTAAAAAAGTGGATTTTGGCTCTAAAATCCTCCTAATTTTTTTAATAATAAGTGTGTGATTAACTTTAAAAATTAAAATACCAAAATATATGTAAATTTTGGTCTTCTAGAACATTGTGCTTATATCCAAACCATGAAATGGCCCAAAAACAAGCCCTTCACAAGCCTATTTAGACTGCCTTGAAAAATGGAGTTTGTTTGCTCACTTACATGGGTTCTTGAGAAAATTTAATGATTTTAGGAGATGAAATAAGTCTTACAAGACCTCTTAAAATTATTTTAAAGTATAAATCTCTCCAAAATCCCTATAAAACACCAAAAAAACATAAAACATGGCATTTCTAGAAATCCATACAATAATCCATACAGATAAAGTACATGGGATGATTCTCAAGAGATTTTTAAAGATTTTATAGGTAATTTTTATGTCCATATCATCCATTTGGAGGCATATAATTGCATTTATCTCTTGTTGGGTTGTTTTAGCTCTCTTAGGCAACCTGCAAGTACTTTGGGTTCTAAAGGATGATTCATAAAGTTTATCCAACAAATTTTAAAAAAATAAATTAAACTAGTGTAGATAACTTCCTCAAGGATCATAAGGTTCCATGAAAATCCTCTTGACTATACCAAGTAAAACAAACTAGCCTCTAAGGTGAAAATAAGGCATTTTGGGGGGTCTAAGAAAGTTTACAATCTATAGGTGTTATTCTCAAAATTTATTTGAGCTCAAATAGTATAAATGGAGTCTAATAAACCTCCCTTGAACTATTCAAATGTTTATCTTATCAAATTATTCTTCAAACTCTCTATGACATGTCCTTGTTCTAGGACTAGGGTTTGTAATCCAAACTATCCAAGAGACCCTAACTACTTATGTTCTCATAATTACTCTTACTGTCAAATGTATGTGACTTCATGGAATGTACATAATTGTTATTCACATTAAACCAAGGTTATAAAATTCTCCAATCTAACTCCACTTTCATTGACTGGTCATCATATTCAACTAACTATTGTAAGTCTGTGTATGAACTTTATGACCATGCAAGACTAAATAAGGTCTGCTATTATGTTTCCATCTTGTTGGGCCTAACTAAGGTTTTCATGGAATGATTGAACATGTTCTTCATCATCTTATTAATGATTCTCAATTCCATTTCAACCTCAATTGACTTCATCTCTTTTATGGTTTGCCCTGTAGGCCTGTGTATGCACTTAGCCTACTAAGACTAAACAAGGTATGTCAAGGTGTTTGTTTATTTATTGTTAGAGTTTGAAATTATATTATAAGACAATGTCACCAATGTATAATCATCTTTAGAAACTTGTATCTCCTTCAAACCTTTCTGCAGTATCCCTTTAGATAGACAACTTTCTCAAGAATGGGAAGACAAACCTGGTTCTATATATCTAGCTTATGATCCTTATTTACAACCTTTCACTTTCAATGATCTTAAAACCATTTTGATCTTGATGAGTTGAGGATTTCAAGATATTTTATATCCTTCAAAACACAAATACAACACTAGGATAAGTTTTGGAAGAGTTTTGATCATTTTGTAGACCTACATGAGATTACTTGATTGTGCATGTTCTTTTGAAAAGATATGCAAAATGGTGTTCTCCATCCAACATACTTGGAAAACAATATCAACTCTACAATTGGATTTGTATTTATTGTAAACCTTATGTGTGGATCAAAATATAACTCTCTCCTCCACACAACAGATTTGTTTTGTAGATCTAGGTGACTTGGGCTCTCTTTCCTCCATTTTGTGGCTTCTCCTTCACTAGGTCTCTAAAAGGTAATCTGTCACCATGGTGGATCCTCAGCCTCTCTCTTTTAGTGAACCTGATCCTTCTCACTATCACCTTCATTCCCATGAAGGATAAGGTTAAATATAGAAGAGTTTAGGTATTTTTTGTAGGAGGTATTTCATTTTGTTTAGGTTTAATTTTCAATATTAGTAGTATTTTATTTATTTAGTAAGGTTTTAAATTTATATTTATTTATGGTTTGATTTTATAGTGTTTTAAATTCATGAAATATTTTTATTTATTTTTTTATATTAATTATTTATTTTATTTTTTTGATATTTAAAGTTTTGTTTTACCGATTATATTTGTAGTTTTTTTTTTTAAATTTGTTTGGTTTTATAAAAAATCATTTATATATTTTTATTTGTTTTAAAGTTTTATGTGTCATTAAAAAGTGGTATTTAATTGCTTTTTATTTATTTTCTTTGTCATTTTATTTGTAGTATGTCTCTTGTGTTTTAATTACTTTTTTATTTTCTTTATTGCTTTGATAAAATGTTAGTCTAATGTTTTGTAATATGTCTCTTGTGTTTTAAAGTTGCAAATAAGCTTATCAAAGGTAGATGAACTTCAACAAAGTATGTATGATTTTCAAACTCTCCATTTCGATGTTTATAATCAAATGAATTATCAGTTGAAACTAACATTTGAATCTCTCATCCCATGTTAGAACTAAGGGGGGAATATTGATGAATTAGACCTCACATGGTGCTAAGGTAATAAAATATTGTAAGTAATTATTATGTGTGTAATAATTACATATGGATAGGTGAGGTTTTATATTTATATAATTGAGGAAAATAAGAGTTGTAAAGATACAACTCAATAGAGGTAGAGATTTAGGAGAGAAAATAAGATGGAGAGAATAAAGGTGGTTAGAATAACCTACCTAGATTAGTGTTAGTGGTTTGAGGAGTTGTTAGATTTGAACTCCTATATATATGTAACTTATCTTGTTAATAAAATAATTGAAGTTGACTGATTAATTCTATGTTTGATCCTTTGGTTCTTCCCCCACCATGGGTATTTTTAATACATGATGCCACAGGAAGTTGGAAAACATAAAAAATGTCAACATATGCCTCCCATGTTTTTCAAGTGCCCTTTTGATGCTTAAAATTGCCCCTTTTAGTCCTTAGACCAAAGGAAGATCAAACAAAATACTATTTTTTTTTATTTTAAAGATTTTCATTATGTACTTTGTTGTACAACAACAATAATGGCACTTAGGTGAAAGTTTTAGGAGGCACAATAAATTGTATAAGCCACCAAAGGTTCTAAAAATTTACCAACCTCTTAGTTTTTGCTTCTTGATGCTAGAGATATATTCAAAAATCAATTTTGACTAATAAATAATTTTGTATATGTCAAAAACTATTGCTCTAGGCCATACAATAGCATTTAAAGAGGGGATAAAAAAATCTATAGGCTTGGAATGGCCTTCTAAGGCCCTGAAACTTTACACAAAGCCTTCAATCCTCAAAACTATGTAGTTAGAATCTTCAAAACTAAATTTCAATGCCAAAAAAATGATTTTTAATTTTTTTAAATGACATAGGTCGTACACCTCCTTCATAGTTCTAAGAGATGCTTGAATTAAATTTGTCCTTAAAACATGCTCTAGATTAACTTGCCAATCAACTAACACACCCCATGCTCTGATTGTTGGAGGCTTCTCAATGATGTCTCCAAAGTGACCGAGGTGGTTGATGAAGTGTCATGTGTGTTAGGATGACAATGATAAAGTGTGCTTCAATATGATTCAATGTTATTGCATTGTTCTTCAGTTTTTACTTAATATAGGCAATTGATGGTTGTTATTGATAGTTTGGAGAGATATAGCACATATGCAGCTCTATAAGGGTAAAGAAGTAGTTGTGAGGCATCCATATGTGTCTTGGTGAAGCTCTGGTGTGTCACTTGATAATTTTGAAAAATAGGCATGCATCTTCCAGCTTAAGAGGATCCAAACCATCACTACACATAATACAAATATGAACAAACTAACAAGTTTGTGTATTTATTTCTGGTACTCAAAAAGTCAATTGAGGTCAAAGGATTTCATGGAATTATTATCTATAGTGCCAAGAAGGTCTCCTAAAAATTTGGATTCTTGAAGTGTTTTATATTTCAAGTTATAAATCTTAAATTTTCTCTTACAGACTATGTCGGGCCATACACCGTCAAGTTTAACTATGTTGAAGTCTGAGGTCAACTAGTCAATAAATCTAATGGTGTGCGTTAAATCATAGATCTTGATCCAACTGTGCATGTAAAAGTCAATATGTCAAAGAATGAATGAACTAGTGATAAGTGTCACATTCATTGATCTTCGATAGAATATATATGGTTTGTGGATGATTGTGTAGTCAGAAGATTGACAATGCAGGTTGAGGCAAAGATTCAATGTGTGCAAAAGGCACGTAGAGCTGCCAAGTGGCAAAATCATAAGAGCTCTGATCTAAGATCAATTGTGAGCATTGTTTGGTATAGACCAAGATAATCAGAAGAGATTGATGGTGTATATTTCGACAATATTTATAGGAAGCATGAGATGAGGTTAAGGTGCTCGATGTTTAACATTTTCTCAGTGATTGTTGGAATTCAAATATTCAAATTTGTGAAGAAAACTAGTGCTCAGCGTTTGGGCTATATCTTTTGATCTAGGACTAATTTATTGATGAAATAAAAGGTAAAGTTGTAGATAAATTTAAGGCACATCTAAAAATGTAAAATAGAATATTTGGATGTTCAATTTTATATATTGATATTTAAGGTTGACTATGTGTTTGATTGCGTTTTACAAGTGACCCAAGAAGAATATTTAAGTTCTTAATAGTATTTTGATGTTTAAAAATGAACTGTCTATTGAAGAGTGTTGTAGACTCCATGAAGACTATCTATATGGAATTTGGATGTTTGACTAATCCATCTTTAGTATGAACAACTGCTTAGAAGTTGATTGTGTTTGATGAATGCACTAGCAGATTGAGTGGCCATGTTTTAGGAGTGAGTTGAAGGTGTTTTGAGGAAAACTGAAGAATCAAATGAGTATGTAAATGTTATATAAGTCTCTAATACTTATTATAAATATTTATTTGTCATATTTTTCCCCTAATCAGATATAGAGAGTTACAATAACTTGACTATATTTTGACTGTATATGACCAGTCGAAGTGGTCATCATGAGATAGTTGTTTTGAGTGCTTTGAGCCTAAGTGAAAGTGTATAAGGTACATATAGGTGTTACAAATATCTTGAAGGGTTCACCCATGTTATATAATCATATGTATATGTTAAAATTTTTTTTTTATGCTTCAATTCTATATGATAGAGTTTTTTATGTATGAAGGCTTAAAGAGTAAGGAGATATAATTGGTAAGTTCGAGTGTTGAGTTGGTTTTAATAGTGGCATGATCCCATGAGGGTGTAAGCAAGGGGCCATGGGAGTCAATTTTTTTTGTGTTTTAAGCATTTTTAAAGTGTTAAATGGGTAAGAGGTCTCTATGAGACCTATAAAGGCCTAATTGAAAGATGTAGCTATTTAAGTGTGACCCATGAATGTTATGGCCAACCTATGAGGATGGTATTGAGCTATGTGTTAGCATGATATAAGCATTAAGGGTTAAGATAAGTCTTATGGATGACCAAGAAGATAATATTCATGAATACTCTATAAAGAGTGAAAGCAAATGTGGTGGTTTCTAGACTTGAGTCTGAAGTGTTGAGTTGATGTTTTGTGTATTAGGAGTAATATATTTTTGAAGGTTGTAAGAGTTGTGTGGATGTCTTGAGAGGTAGATCAGAGTGTGTATGACATGTATAACCTTTTGGTCATTAAATTTATATTTTGTATGCATGAGAACAAGAGAAATGGTGGAATTTGATCTAAAAAGTGATTTTGGATACCTTGCTTATGTGTGAAGGTTTGAATGAGTAAAGAAGATTGAAGAAGTTTTTTTATAGAGTTTCTCCATCAGATTGAGACACAATCTGATTTTTGGACTTATTCATTTCATAGATGTTGTGTTGGTGCTCAACATCTTAGGCAAGTTGGTGCTTGTCATCTTTAGGGGTTGGTGCTCCTTGTGAAGTAGGTGTTTCACTAAAGTCTCATGTTTGTAATCATCGTATAGGACAAGTAATCCATGTTTTTGCAATCTTGAGAGTGGGTTTTCTCCCCTAAGAGGGTTTCCCACATAGATCTTGTGTTATCTTGCTTATCTTTCATGTTTATTTCTATGAGTGGGTTATTTGCTTCTTGATTGCTTATGGTTTATGACTAAAGATTTGAAGGATTTAGTTTGAAGTTTTAAAATATATTGATTCACTTATTCAACCCCCCCTGCCTTTAGTGATTGTACCTCTAATAATTGGTATCAGAGCTAGACCTTATGTACAAGTTTAACCACTTGAAGGTAATCTTAGGTACAATGACAAGTTCTCAAGGGTTCTTTATTAAGCAAGTTCCATTGTTAAATGGATCCAATTATGCTTTTCAGAGTGCAAGAATGAAGACCTAAATCATGTCCTTAGGATTTGACACTTGGTAATATATTTTCAATGGTTATTCCATGCCACCTACTCCTCCAACTAGTGTTGCAGACAAGAAGTTGAGTGAGAATAATTTCAAAGCTATGAATGCTATCATTTGTGGTCTTTATGAGGTTAAGTTCACAAAGGTAATCCATTGAAAATATAATAAGGAGATTTGGGAAAAATTGAATCTCATCTATGAAGGAGATTCAAAAGTCAAGTTGGCCAAACTACAAACCTACCGAAGGTAATTTGAAAGTCTCAAAATGAAGGAAGATAATACTGTGGCTTCTTATCTTCTAAGAGTTGATGAGGTAGTGAATATGATCAAATGCATGGAAGAGGTTATTGAATAACATACTATAGTGAAAAAGGTATTAAGATCTCTCACTTTCAAATTTGATCCAAAAGTCTCTGCTATAGAAGAAAGTCACGATCTCACCAAAATGAAGATGGATGAATTGCATGGCATTATTTTTTCCATATGAAATGAGAATTAATGAGGATAAACCACCAAATAAAAAAGCATATTTTAATGCAAAAAAGAATCCAAAGAAGAAGTTCCAAGGTAAGAAGGTCAAGGATGATGAGATTTCTAATATTGATGATGACGAACTAATAGCATTATTAACAATAAAACTAAAAACAAGTTCATGCAAGTTTAAGGGTAAACTTCCCTTTAAATGTTTTAATTATGGAGAGATATGTCACTTTGCCAATAAGTGTTTGCATAATAATAAGGGAAATGATAATGAAGAGCATGAAGAAGATCATGATGATGACAAGAAGAAATTCAGGTTTGATAAGAGCAAGAACAGTTTCAAAAGATATAATGGCCAAAAGAAGTTTTACAAGGACAAGATGAGTCTCTACACCAAGGGATATTGCATCTCATCTGATGAGAATGATGGTAATGATTATACGTATGATCATGAAGATAATGGTCTTGATGAAGATGAAGCTCTCTTCATAGCTAAAGAAGGTAGCTACTCATATCAAGAAGAATCTACATGGTTGGGAGGTGGTTTAGGTGATACAAATGATGGAGATTGATAAATGCCCTTGAAGATATGAAGATTAAGAATAATAAAACCAAGAAGTTGATGTCTCAAATAAAGGACTATGAAGAGCAATTCAGTGTGTTTGAGGAAAGAATAAATGAAGACACCAAGGAACATGAAGATATAGTCAAGCATCTCAGTTATCAATTAGAAATCCTATCTACAAGCCTAAAAGATAAAGAACATGCATGTTCAAGGTAAGTGATTGAAAATGAGTCATTAAAAGATGAGTTAGAAAAGACATATAGTAAGATGAAGTCAAATGTGATGTTTAAAAAGATCTCAATTGATTTAGATAACATTTGGAATAATTAAAATCATGTTAGTGATAGAATTGGACTTGGTTACAAAGAAGAACAAGAGAATGTAACCCAAGACAAGATAAATACCATTGTGAACAAGGACAATCAGACCTTGAAGATTAATCATCATTCAAATAATGAAGGTGATGGCATAATGAGGACAAATCAAATTAGACAACCAAATGCCATGAGGTATGCAAATTTCAATGGTTATTGCTACACTTGTAATCAATTCAAACATAAGGATAGAGAGTGTATAAGATCTTCTAGGAATGAATTATCTTGGAACTATGATGGAATAATCAACCAAGTTTTTTGAGTTAATGTGAGTGCTACAATTATCATGACATGGGATACATTGCTAGATTTTGTCCAAATTAGGTAAGATAAGATGAGTCCACTTCAAGAAGAATGGTTTGCTACAACTGTGAGAAGATTGATCACATTGCTAGGTTCTACAAGCAAATGCCATCAAGTCAAAATAAGTTAAATCAGACTCCTAGAGTGAAAAAAAGAAGGCAAGCTAAAATATGGAAACCAAAAGTGGAAAATATGTGTCATGATTAGTCTGTAGGTCCAAGTGGATTGTTTGCCATGGTAGAGAATGCTATAGAGGGTGAAGAGAATCAATATATCTCATTTTCTACTCATTTTGGGAATGAAGAGAATACTATTGAACATCTTGATGTTGATGAGCAAATTTTCTATGATGAATATCAGTTGACAATGTCAAGTGTTGATGTTTTGAAGTGTGAGACCAATACTTCAAGTGAAAAAGTATGCCAAGAATTTTTATTTTCTCCATGTATTGTCAATACCATCCTAGAAGAAAATAAGAATATTTTTGTGGATGAGCATGTTTCTTTTCTTAAGCCTAAAAAGAATAAAAAGGACTATCAATATCAGATGACCAAAGAGGAGAAGGAATATGAGGAGGTTTCAGCAACTCTTGGTTTCACATTTTTCTAGGACATTGTAGATCAGGGTGTCTCTATCTAGGATTAAAGGAGACACTTGAAAATTAAGGGGAAGCATGGTGGATACCATTTGAGCTTTGATTGATACTATAAGATAAGAAAATCATTTGAAAATGTGTGTGGCTAAGGGGGAGTTAACTCAGTTAGCTTGAGTGGCTTGGAGAAGATGTGCATGATGTGAGGGGGAGCATATGTGAGATGTTATAGTCATGATTGAGATATGAATAATTTTAGTGATCTAAATGTGATTAATTTATAATTTATTCATTTATAGATCTATGCTACAAGTATGTGTGCTCAAGGTATGTTTAGGGATTTTGGTCTTGAAGGTCCACAGGTAGAGTATGGAGATTTCTAAGTGTCAAAATAAGAAATATGAGTTGTCAAGATGATTTTTTTTCATACAAAGGTGTGTTGAAATCATTCAGGTTTGATACAAGTTTTTTTATGCTTTGAAGATCTTTTGTGTGCAAATTGAAGCTTTTTGAGTGCTCTCAGGGTTTCCCAATTTTGGCTTAAGGGCAAGCAGGTCAAAACCTAGCTGAAGTGTCGATGGGTTTTCCAAAGTTTCTGATCTCAAAAATTGGTCCATAAGTGTGTTTTATTAACATACAGGTATGAGATAAATTTCTTGTGCTGATGTTGACCAAAAGGTGGTGAGTTAACTGAGTTTCATTTAAAAATCTGGTATTTTTGCCCATGCTAGTTAGTTTATTTCTTAAGGGAGTTATGATTTAAGGTCACATTATATATTTAAATGGCCAAATGGGTTGTCAAAAAGTGTTTCACACTCATCTAAAAGTGCATGGTGTCTTTCATGGAGGAGGATTTGTGCAAATAGAGGGCTAATTGGCTAGTAGGTTTGTGAAGGAAGTATGTTGCAGAGGAAGAACTTAGTGTTAATTTTTAGAATGCATAAGGTAGATTATGATAATACTCTATATATGAAATTTCAATCCATGAAAATTCATACACAGAAATTTATGGGCTTTATAAGGTCCATGTAGGACTACAAGGCCTCTAAGCAAGGCTCGATGAAGAAGTTTGCTACAGATGTGAATTAAAGCATGTTAATATGATGACTTGATCAAACCAATTTAGGTGATTCAAAAAAATTATTGAATCCTCATGCATAAATAAAGGGGGAGCTTTGTAAATGATCATATCTTAGGATCAAAGGATTGTGTCATAGTATTTGAGAGAGAAGGTATGAAGGCAATTTTGTTGATTCTTCATAGTTGGAAATGGTCTGAAGATAATCAAAGGGTAATTAATCTTAGGTGACTTAGGGTGAGTCTCTCTTAATATGTTTGAGGTAATTTCATACAATTTTTTGATGTTCATGTATGTTTTATCTTCATAGAAGATATGTATGATCAAAGAAGACTGTAGTCATGGAGCATGTTTGAGAAGCTCAAGGTAAGAAGAGGTATGTGATATGTTAGGGGGAGTATATATCATATATCAAAGGTGATTCTTTCTTATTATTGGTCCTTGAATTCTTTTTAGGTTTGCAGGATTAATATTTGAGTTGAACCCACTTTGTCATTATGTTAAACGGGGAGAAAGTGCTTTGTATTAGTGTTGACATCAATGACAAGGGGGGAGATTGTTAGAGGTTTGTCAATGATGTATCCAAGGTGACCAAGGTGGTTGATTAAGTGTCATGTGTGTTAGGATGATAATGACAAAGTGTGCTTCAATGTTCTTGCATTGTTCTTTAATATTTGCTTATTATAAGCAATTGATGGTTATTATTGATAGTTTAGAGAGAAATATCACATATGCAGGTCTATAAGGACAAATAAGAAGTTGTGAGGAATCTATAGATGTCTTGGTGAATCTATAGTGTGTCACTTGATCATTTTGAACAAGAAACATGCATCTTATAGCTTAAGATAATCCAAATCCTCACTGCATATCATACAAATATGAATGGACCAATAAGTTTATGTATTTACTTTTGGTACTTATAAAGTCAACTAAGGTCAAATGATTCCATGGAATTATTTTTTATAATGCCAAGAAGATCCTCTAAAAATTTGGACTCTTGAAGTGTTTTCTAGTTCAAGCTATAAAGCTTCAATGTTACTCTTATAGATTATGTCAGGCTAGAGAACGTCAAGTTTAACAACATTGAGGTCTAAGGTCATCTAGTCAGTAGATCTATTAATACACATTAAATCATAGATCTTCATCCAAAGGTGTACATAAAATTCAATATGTTAAAGAATGAACATGCTAGTGAAAAGTGTCACATTGATAGATCTTGGATAAAAGATCAATGGTTTATGGATGATCATACAATTAGAAGATTGATAGTGCAAGTCGAGTCAAAGAGTCAATGTGTATAGAAGGCAGAGCTACCAAGTCGTAAAATAGAGGGAGATATGATCTAAGATCAACAGTGAGCATTTCTTGGTATAGATCGAGCTACTCTGAAGAGATCGGTGGGGTGTATTTCTCTACTATTACCAAGAAGAATGAGATGAGGTTAAGGTGCTTAATGTTTAACATTTGCTCAGTGAATGTTGGAATTCAAATATTCTAATTTGTGAAGAGAAATAGTGTTCATTTTTTGGGATATATCTTTTGATCCAATAAAAAATTGTTGTTGTAATAAAATTAAAAGTTGTAGAGGACTTAAATGCTCATCCAACAATGTAGATTAGAAGATTTGGATGTTCATAAAATTACAAATATTAAGCTTTAAAGTTGACTATGTGTTTGACTATGTTCTGCAAGTGACTTGAGAAGAATATTTAATTTGTTATTAATAGTATTTTGATGTTTCAAAATGAAATATATATTGGAGAGTGTTTTAAACTCTATGAAGACTATATTTATGTAATTTGGAGGTTTGACTAAACCATATTTAGTATGAACAATTAATTAGAAGCTATGTTTGATGAATGCACTAGCAGATTGAGTGACCATGTTACAGGAGTGAGTTGAAGGTATTATGAGTAGAATTGAATAAGAAAATAGTATGGAAATGTTCTATAAGTCTCTAAGACTTATGAGAAGGATTTGGTTGTCATATTTTTCCCCTGATCAGATATGGAGAGTCAAAATAGCTTGACTATATTTTGATTGTCTATGACCAGTCTGAGTGGTCATCAGAGAAAGTTTTTTTTAGTGATTTGAGCCTAAATGAAAGTGTATAAGGTACATGGAGGTGTTTTAGAGATATTTAAGTGTTCACCTATGTGATATAACCATATATCTATGTTAAATAATTTGTTGTATGCTTCAATTCTATATGACAGAGTTTTTTATATATGAAGGCCTAAAGAGCAAGGAGATATAATTGGTAAGTTTGAGTGTTAATTTGGTGTTCCTAGTGGCATTGACCCATGAGGGTGTATGAATTGTGCCATTGGATTCAATTGTGTTGTGCTTGAAGCATTGGTAAAGTGTTAAATGGGTAATAGGTCTCCATGAGACCTATAAGGGCTACTAAGGCCTAATTGAAAGATGCAGTTGCTTAAGTGTGACCCATGAATGTTATGGCTGACCTATGAGGATGGTATTTATTTATGTGTTAGTGTGATATAAATATTAAAGGTTAATAAAATTATTATGGCTGACCAATAAGATAATATTCATGAACATTCTATAAAAATTGAAAACAAAGGTGGTGGTTTCTAAACTTGAGTATGAAGTGTTAAGTTGTTATTGTGTGTATGAGGAGAAATATATTTTTGAAAATTTTAAGAGATATTTGGATGTATTTAGAGGCATATTAAAGTGAGTATTACATGTATTACCTTGTGGTCATAATTCTAATGTTGAATTTTTAGGTTTGATGCATGAGAACAAGCAAAAGTGTGTAGTTTGATCTAAAATGTGGTTTTGAATACCTTGCTTGTGTGTGAAGGTTTGAATGAGTAAAGAGGGTTGAATAATATTATTTTATATAGTTTATCCATCAGATTGAGAAAAAAATAGATTTTTGGAGTTTTTCATTTCATAGATGTTGTGTTGGTGCTCAACATATTAGGCAAGTTTGTGCTTGTCATCTTTAGGGGTTGGTGCTCCTTGTGAAGTAGGTGCTTCACTAAAGTCTCATATTTGTAATCATCTTATAGGAAAAGTATTCCATGTGTTTTTAGGATTGAGAGTGGGTTTTATCCCCCAAAAGGGTTTCCCACATAGATCTTGTGTTATCTTGCTTATCTTTTATATTCATTTCTATGAGTGGGTTATTTGCTTCTTGATTGCTTATGGTATATGAATAAGGGTTTGAGGGATTTAGTTTGAAGTTTTTACATATCTTGATTCATTGATTCACTCCCCCTCTCAGTGATTATACCTCTAACATTGATACCATGATAGAATTCAAATATAGCAATGTATATTAAAAGTTAACACAGATAGATCTAGATGTATAATTAGCCATCAAAGAATACATAGGTCAATTAAACACAACACATAGATTTAGGTGGGGAAAAATATAATGGAGGTAAAAAAAAAATCATGGTGATTATTCAATGTAGAAATAATTCCCTAATACATAAAATCTTCTCAATCTCACTCCTTCTCAAATGGTTTCTTCACAGAACCTATTATCAAACAAGTATTTGCCACATGTAAATACAATATTATTCATAAAATCTTGTGATAAATAATGATCATTGTGTTCAAGATGTGAATTTATAGTAGGGGTAACCCATATTTATAATATTTATGAGGGGGGTGACCATTGTAACCAATGGTCTCATCTTTTCACCAATGAACATTTAATTACATTGATAATTATTAAACAAATATAGTTTAATTATTTATTTTCATGAGGTTTTCACCTCATGTAAATAAATAATAAATTATTATTATTTATTTAATTCTCAAGGTAAGCTAAGGGTGAATAAAACACCACTTAATCATTAAATGCTCTAACATAGTTTGTATTTTTTGAGAAATTAGTTGAACATTTTTGTGTTTTTGACATATTATATTGTTTTTTTATCTTATGGATATAATCTTTGTACAAGTAGTCATGAAGATGAAACTATATATAAAGAGAAAGAGTGAATGAAACTATATGCAAGTAGGGAGGAACATACTAATTGATGAGTCTCGTAAGAGACTCGTTATCAAGTTTCATGTATCAAACAAAAGAATAATGACCATGTATGTTGTGTGAAAAGGTATATATGGTATAAGAACCAGTTGTACTGAATGATCTATAGCTAACATTGCTTGTGGATTAGGGCTAAAAATATATGAAGCTAATTCAACTGGCTTATGAACTATAGGGCTCTAAGGGACCCATCTAATAGAAGATGTTGTAGCTAATGTGGATGTTTTGTGTTGAGAACTATAGGAACTCAATAACACTGGTCTCAAAATGAAAGGGGTAGAGAGAAGATTTTTATAATTTATAACATGTATTTGATGCAAGGGTCTCTTTAACAAGGGTCTCTATGCGAGAGTATGCATATGTGGTAACACTGTATAAGTATCCCTCACTTGTACTTGTGGCTCAGCTAAAATTTGTGGTGTGATAATGGAAACTATACTCAAAACTATAAATGGTTCCTGTTATGTAACTACTTGTGGAATAGGTAAAGGATACTCATATGGAAGACCCTTAATTGTAACCACTTGATTAACATGTATTTACTTGAGGCATTTGTGTACGGTGGATGGAATGACTCAAAGATTTTGTATCTATGGCCTACCCAATAACATGTTAAATATGCTTGCACTAGGTATGACTAAGAAACTAATGGCTACATATGATGTCCTAACCTATAATGGGAGTAAAATATCCCTAATGAAGTTTTGAATATGGCCATTGAAACCATAAATAACTATATCTATTTGAGAAATGTCCTACTCTGAATAACCCATATGTTGTATAAGTGTGGTACTACACATGTTGACACTTGACCTATTGTCCACCATGACACTCTAAAGAGGATGATGATTAATGTAGGCTCGTACAAAGAGTGCATAAAAATTTGAATCAACATCGATAATCTTCTACTCTAAGAAAGTGATGAGAGGTCTAGTTGGCACTGTAGTATGATATGCACCAATGATATTATGTAAGGGTGTGTGTCCTCTATAGTAGTATGATAGGATATTGGTGGTAGATGTGCCTGATATGTATAGTAAACACCTGAATTGCCTCCTACCTCATTAGCTGTATGTTTTGGAAATAGATCCAAAAATATTTTCTTTACTTTAGCTTTTGTTGGTTAAAATTTAGGTGCCTCTATAGGTGTTCCCACATCAATGATATTGGCCTCTATCAAATCATTTATCTTATGTCTCAAACGGATGTATCTATTTGTAGTATGTCATGGTGCCCTATGATAGTCAAATAATGCATTAGAATCATAGTTATTTGAATAGGCATAGTCGTATCAACCTCTTTGATGGGAGGGATATATATGACACAGCATTCCAAAATTTGGTGTAAAACATGTGTCTGTGATTCTAAAATATTTGTGAAAACTCTCTATAGAAGAGCTGATAAAACCATGCAAGGAGGTGGATCTGAAGTTGTATTGACTGTATCTTTTTGATCATTATTTTTGTTGTTAGGCCTTACTTTGTATGGGGGCTTATTAGAGCTCTTATTATTTGAATTTGATCCAATTTGGTACTTTAATTTTCCCATAGAGAGAAGCTTGACTTCCCTTTCTTTTATTGTATGGCATAAATCTATGAATATTGGAAACTTATTGAATAATGTATCTTCATTCAATGCTGGTAGTAGACTTTGTTTGAATATGTCTTAGATCTCTCTATCTACCATGGGACTAGTCATATTTGATAATATATTTTTATATCGTAAGACATGTTTAACTATAAGCTCATTGGATTTTTGCTTAAGTTGAGCCACTTGAGCATATGAAACCTTATCACTAATGTTGATTGAAAAATGTGCCAAAAACATATATTCTAATGGATTGAATGTTGTGATGGATTGATTTGAAAGATAATAAAACCATTTTAAGGCCTAGTCCTTTAGATTTCAAGGGAATAACTTAATACGGATCAAATCTTTGACATAGTCCAAACATCATGCATGAAATTCTCATAGATGATGCTCTAGGTCACCCTTACCATCAAACAAAGTAATATTGGGTGTCACAAATCTATATGGAAAAGGAGTTGTTGATTTGTGCTTTGCCAAAGGTGTATGTAAAATAACATGAAAATCCAAGGCATGGGATGGCCTAGTGGCACCTTGTTGAAGATGTAACACCTTGGCCTATAGCTCATGGATTTCATGCATATGGATTCTACATATAGAGAGGAGGAAATATCCATAATTTTTTTTTCCATAGTTGAAGGTTGTAAAGTTAAATTAGGTTGTTGTACATTCTCAGTTACCCCCATAGTAGGTGTAACAATATTATTATTTGGGGGAGTAAAAGATTGACCATTATTGGATTTGTTCTTTATTTCCATAATACATTGCATAATTTATGCATGATCATGGGGTTATTCCCGAAGTCCATCTCTAAAAATTTATAAAATCTCAAACTTATTTAATATAAGATTTTCATTATTAATTTGGGGGGAGGGTGTCTTAATTAACATCTTGTGTATGATTTTGATCTTGATTGTATTTCTCATCATTGGGCGCATTATCATTGAAGTCCACATAAACAGGGTGTGAAGGACCAATGATGAGTGTTGTAATTGGTCCTTTGTCCATGGTATAATCTTGAATGGAAGGAATCTAAGTATGCTCAATAGGATTTCCACTAAGCCTATCACTTCTTTTTAAAGGAAGAGATACAACCTTTTGAAATAGCATATAGCAAATAAAATGAAATGGTGTTGCTAAAATAAAATATATAAAATCTAAAAATCATAACACAACCAAGGGAAATAGGAAAAATAAGGGTATAAACCCTAATAGAATATAAGGCTAGGGTTTGGATAGTATTTAAAGTAAGTTGGGTTCACCAAATGATTTAAATTTTAAGGGTTTATGGAGTGTAAGCCCTAGGTTGTTAAAGGGTCTGAGTACTATAAATCAAAGTATAAAATAAACAATAAATATAACCATTGATTTATGAAATAACTATTATAATTTGATATTTATAATAATATCAATGAATGACACAAATAAGTACTTAGCTATAAATTACTTGAGATGAAGGATCTAAAAGTTGAAATCTAGTACAAGAACTCATCTGAGTGTCACAAATAGGATCCAAGTATCAGAAACCCTCCTAGATAATAACATCTTACCTAAAATAGTATCATTTTGGTTCTTGGTGTTAATATCCTATGTGTAATAACTAATTTATACTTATGGGACCACTTATGTCTCAGTCTGCCAAGCATGTTCCTGTGCAGATAAAACCTTACTTCATTGTCTATGACCTATTTTAATTTATTTTGAATGCAATCCTTAGATATCCATGTGATTAATATATTTGATTGGAATAATTAGTAAAAGTGTGATTTTATTTGGGTAGGATGGACATTCTCAACACCCCATTGTGATGAGATTTTCCTACTTACCAATACTCTTAGGAGAGATCAAGCCCGATGTAGTTTCCCCACCTAAGTGCTGGTGAAATTGAATTGAGTATGAATGTTAGTTTGATAGTTTTGAGTGAGGCTTGAGATTATAAATATGTGTATTATGATCTTAGGATGGTTATAGATGACTGTATGCAGAAATAGGGCATAATAGGGATTAGGGTAATACGCGTGCCTTTCACAACGCTCCTAGGCAAGGCACTGAGGAGGGTTGCAGAAGGGTTTCACGCAAATGATTAGGTGACTCCAGATAATTGATGAGGATGAGCTCTATGCATTTGCTATGCAAATGGCATCGCTGTTTGAGTTGGTGAAGCTGATGAAGCAGCTTGATAGGCTGTCGATTTTGGTCTTCATTGCTGGCAGGATTGCAACTTTAGTAGATGTGGCCATGATGATGCAAATCAATTGTGATGGCATTTTTGTTGATTCTTCTATCTTCGATTATTTTTATCCTCTATCTAGGGTTCAAGCCTTCACATAAGATGTTGTGAATTATAATGATTTGCAAGACATGAAAATAAAGGGTTTACAGCAGTGGCAGAAGGTGCTACATTCTAGATGCTTCGCTGTGGGTAGTGCAACTTTAGGGTTTGAGGGCGTGGTGGAGCACAATATTTTTCTCGACATGGCTACGACCATCATTATTGTTGGATCTAACAGTGTCTCCATCAATTCAAAGTGACAGAGAAACCAAAGGTATTTTGCAAAATTTTAATGTCACGGTAAATGCTTGTGTGTCGTTATTATTTATTGCAATGGCAACCTGCATTGTTGGCCATGGCAGAATGCTAAAGAAATATATTTTTTAGCATTCTTTACCCTATGCTATAAGTTCTTTAAAGTTTCAGGTCCTTGTAAAACTTGGGTACTTTTATTGGACTATGTTTGTGGTTTTAGGTCCCTGTAAAACTTGATTTTGATGCTGCTCTTCAGTAGGTTTCAGGACTGCTTTTCCTGGTGGTTGTTAATGCTTTATCTTTCTTGATTCTGTTAAAGGGTTTTGAGGTCCCTTCAAAACTTAGTTTTACCGTAATCTAAAACATTGATTGTGCACTACTTATTCTAAGCTTATTTGTGTATATTTCCATATAATTTATATCTAGTGAATAAAGGGATAAAAGTCATGTATGTATATTGATCTAGTGATTGTGTGGGGTTTGAAATAGGTCTAGGTTGACCCTAGGTGTCTTTGGGATTAAAAATATATCTGTTGGGGCTATAAAGAGGGAAAAGGACAATAGCACCCAACTGGGACACTATCATTATGACACTAGTGTCAAAGTATGGTGTTAATGTCTAGGTGGAAAAACCTGAGGGACTAAGGGCTTGAATGCCTAAGGTAAGGTCTAAGACTAATTTTTAGATGTCTAAGAATGAGTGTTCCCTGTATTAAATTTGTATAAGTGTCTAAATAGGCCTTAAGATAGGTCTAGGGCTAAGTTATGGATGGGTGGTCTCAAGTAATACTCTTGGCACTCAAGTAGCATTTTAGATGATTATAGTAAACAAATATTAGGGCCAAAAAAGGAGAAGAGTAATGACTGCATAATACTTATGTGACAAGCTATATCAAAGGTGAAGTTCACCAAATGTTTAAACCTAAATTGAAATATGTCTATATAGGGTTACCTATAGGGATAATAATATTGAAATGAATAAGTATAAGAGTGATAAATAAATCTATAGTGGGCTAATTATTTGTAAACTCAGATAAATAATAGTCTTAATTTATAATACTAAGATATGCTAAAAATAAAAAGTATAACTATTGATTGATATTGTAACGAATTGAAAACAAGAGTACTTAGTTTATTATGCATGCAAAAATTTGAGTTGAAATAGGATGGAAGTGGAATGGCACATGATTCTAGCACAATCAACAAATTTTAGAATTTTTCAATTTGTGGCCTCAAACACTGCATCAGATCCAGATAGAATCTATAATGGGCTAATTATTTGTAAACTCAGATAAATAATATTCTAAATTTATAATACTAGGATATGCTAAAAATAAAAAGTATAACTATTGATTGATATTGTAACGAATTGAAAACAAGAGTACTTAGTTTATTATGCATGCAAAAATTTGAGTTGAAATAGGATGGAAGTGGAATGGCACATGATTCTAGCACAGTCATCAAATTTTAGAATTTTTCAATTTGTGGCCTCAGACACTGCATCAGAACCAAATATTTGCATCAATTTTGGTGTTTGAGTTAGATGTAGTTATCTAGTACATAATATCAACTTGATCTAGATGCAACCACTTAGAGTTTTTTTGGTTTTTGTCACCTTTCTTATGATGTATATAGATCATACACAAAATTTGTCTATCTTCATCAAATGACCAAACCCTAGTTTCTTCACCTTTGGAATGATTGTGATAAAAATGGGTTAGTGTGCACATGGTGTCAAGCTACCCCAAAGATCTCTCTATCAATGGGCATTGCCTATATAGCTTATACTTTGAGGTAGACCTCAAAATTATGTAGTTCTCCCCTATGTGTTGGCTTGTGTGTGCATAAGGATGTAATACACAAGTACATAGAGTGACCTAGCTAGTAAATTAAAAAATATGTCTCATGGGATGTTTTTTTTAGTACTTCAAATCTATGAGAATGTTTCTTCTATGATTGATATGTAAATAGGGATAAATAGGGCATATTTGCTTAATTGAATGGTTGATTTAGTGCTTTTGGTAATTTATCTTTTGAGTTGTTAGGTCTTTGCTAGATGATGAATGAATGAGGTTTGATATATATATATATATATATATATATATATATATATATATATATATTGTGAAAATATCTCAGACTAAATGACTTAGGTTGACTATAAAGATACATTTATTTTGTAAATTAGATCACTTTTGGGTACTTGACACTTAGTTTTAACGTGGACACTACCATCCACATAAGTGTTTGCTTGGGATGCAAATGTTGGAAAAGTTAGAAAACATGTACAAGTCCAAAACTTGTAGAGAATGATAATAATTAGGTTTAGATCGGTTTTCATAGTATAGAAGGCTTGGTCATCATAATAATATTGGTTGGACTAAGAGACAAGTTGTTTGACACAAAGAGATAGTGAATGTGAGTGACAGAGTGTGCCAAGATCTCTAAACAGATTTCACGTAATTAATGTTGAATCTTTGAGGTAGTGTGAGAGCTCCAAAATTTCAAGAGAGGAAAAATATGCATTAACTTGTATATTAAAAAATGTGAATGAGTCAATTGATTGAGAGATTCTTCATTAACCTTTCAAAAAGGAAAAGTGGGGTACATACAGGGAAAATTAGGGTAACATGAGGAAGCCCCTAATTTTCCTAATTAACTAATTAAAAATAAATATAATTATCCTATGGACCCTTTATAACTAACCTATGAAAACTTAAATAACATAAAATGACTATACTACTGTGTAGGCAAAACCTAGTGGGAAAAAGCACTACACTAACAGTGAGCCTTTCAACAACGGTAAGGTCTTAGTTTTGAAGGGCACAACCATGATAGATAATTTCCAATGTACAAGACATAGGTGCTATATAATTCCGATTTAGTGTCTAAAAGCCTAACCAAGTCTCAAGCATCTAATCTAAGCTATGTTTTCCATTTTCTAAGTTTGAAAGATAGATTATAGGTTGCATTCACTAAAGGAGAACTATTTTAGATGTACACTTAATGAGGAGAATTATGTGAAATTTGATTTCCCTCTTTGTAGAATTACGTGTTGGCTTGTGTTTGCATAAGGATGTAATACACAAGTACATAGAGTGACCTAGCTAGTAACTTAAAAAATATGTCTCATGGGATGTTTTTTTAGTACTTCAAATCTATGAGAATGTTTCTTCTATGATTGATATGTAAATAGGGATAAATAGGGCATATTTTCTCAATTGAATGCTTGATTTAGTGCTTTTGGTAATTTATCTTTTGAGTTGTTATGTCTTTGCTAGGTGATGAATGAATGAGGTTTGATATATATATATATATATATATATATATATATATATATATATATATATATATATATATATATATATATATATATATATATATATATATATATTCCTTGTGAAAATATCTCAGACTAAATGACTTAGGTTGACTATAAAGATACATTTATTTTGTAAATTAGATCACTTTTGGGTACTTGACACTTAGTTTTAACATGGACACTACCATCCACATAGGTGTTTGCTTGGGATGCAAATGTTGGAAAAGTTAGAAAACATGTACAAGTCCAAAACTTGTAGAGAATGATAATAATTAGGTTTAGAGCATTTTTCATAGTATAGAAGGCTTGGTCATCATAATAATATTGGTTGGACTAAGAGATAAGTTGTTTGACACAAAGAGATAGTGAATGTGAGTGAAAGAGTGTGCCAAGATCTCTGAACAGATTTCACGTAATCAATGTTGAATCTTTGAGGTAGTGTGAGAGCTCCAAAATTCTAAGAGAGGAAAAATATGCATTAACTTGTCGATTGCAAAATGTGAATGAGTCAATTGATTAAGAGATTCTTCATTAACCTTTCAAAAAGAAAAAGTGGGGTACATATAGGGAAAATTAGGGCAACATGAGGAAGCCCCTAATTTTCCTAATTAACTAATTAAAAATAAATATAATTATCCTATGGACCCTTTATAACTAACCTATGAAAACTTAAATAACATAGAATTACTATACGACTGTGTAGGCAAAACCTAGTGGGAAAAAGCACTACACTAACAGTGAGCCTTTCAACAATGGTAAGGTCTTAGTTTTGAAGGGTACAACCATGATAGATAATTTCCAATGTACAAGACATAGGTGCTATATAATTCTGATTTAGTGTCTACAAGCCTAACCAAGTCTCAAGCATCTAATCTACGCTATGTTTTCCATTTTCCAAGTTTGAAAGATAGATTATAGGTTGCATTCACTAAAGGAGAACTATTTCAGATGTACACTTAATGAGGAGAATTATGTGAAATTTGATTTCCCTCTTCATAGAATTACGTGTTGGCTTGTGTGTGCATAAGGATGTAATACATAAGTACATAGAGTGACCTAGCTAGTAACTTAAAAATTATGTCTCATGGGATGTTTGTTTAGTACTTAAAATCTATGAGAATATTTCTTCTATGATTGATATGTAAATAGGGATAAATAGGGCATATTTGTTCAATTGAATGGTTGATTTAGTGCTTTTGGTAATTTATCTTTTGAGTTGTTAGGTCTTTGCTAGGTGATGATTGAATGAGGTTATATATATATATATATATATATATATATTCCTTGTGAAAATATCTGACTAAATGACTTAGGTTGACTATAAAGATACATTTATTTTGTAAATTAGATCACTTTTGGGTACTTGACACTTAGTTTTAACATGGACACTACCATCCACATAGGTGTTTGCTTGGGATGCAAATGTTGGAAAAGTTAGAAAACATGTACACGTCCAAAACTTGTAGGGAATGATAATAATTAGGTTTAGAGCATTTTTCATAGTATAGAAGGCTTGGTCATCATAATAATATTGGTTGGACTAAGAGATAAGTTGTTTGACACAAAGAGATAGTGAATTTGAGTGAAAGAGTGTGCCAAGATCTCTGAACAGATTTCACGTAATCAATGTTGAATCTTTGAGGTAGTGTGAGAGCTCCAAAATTCCAAGAGAGGAAAAATATGCATTAACTTGTCGATTGCAAAATGTGAATGAGTCGATTGATTGAGAGATTCTTCATTAACATTTCAAAAAGGAAAAGTGGGGTACATATAGGAAAATTTAAATATAATTATCCTATGGACCCTTTATAACTAACCTATGAAAACTTAAATAACATAGAATGACTATACGACTATGTAGGCAAAACCTAGTGGGAAAAAACACTACACTAACAGTGAGCCTTTTAACAATGGTAAGGTCTTAGTTTTGAAGGGTACAACCATGATAGATAATTTCCAATGTACAAGACATAGGTGCTAAATAATTCTGATTTAGTGTCTACAAGCCTAACCAAGTCTCAAGCATCTAATCTAAGCTATGTTTTCCATTTTCCAAGTTTGAAAGATAGATTATAGGTTGCATTCACTAAAGGAGAACTATTTCAGATGTACACTTAATGAGGAGAATTATGTGAAATTTGATTTCCCTCTTCATAGAATTAAATATGCAGGATGCACTTAGTAATTCATTGGGTAGTGGTTGAGGTTAGTTCAACCCATCTCCTTCCCATTTTACAGGGTTAAATCCAGTGTCTAAATTGGACCTTGAGTTTCAAAAATATGAATATATGTTGTTGGATATTGTGCATACAACGAACTCCGAATATTGCACACAAAAACATATTACAAGCAAGTGCAATATCCTATTCTAAAATAGAGAGGCACAATCAAATTCGACAAAGGACAAACACTATCATCTAGTACATGTATCTACAGACTGGTGGATATGTCTGTGGGATTTCAGAGACCAAGTCCCTGATCTAAATGACACACAATCTACTTCCATCCCCTCTTTTCACCTACACACTTAGTCCTATAAAAGATAGAAACAAACTAAGTATCTAAATTCCTTAGGTCATTTCCATTTATAGTAAGTTGCTCAATCTTATCATGCTTAAGCATTCAAATTAGTGTCTTATTGTAATACATTAAACAAACAATCTGAATAGTTCAATCTTTTATACTTATTTAGATCACTAAATAAAAATAGTTTCAATCAAATCCTACAAACATGCCACATAAACTCATAAGTAAAAATGAAAATAATTTTCATTTCTTATTGAGCAATAATAGAAAGAATTAAAGCAATAACACAAAATCAAATTCTAAAAATATTTCATATATAAAATTAGTCCATTCTACCCTACCACATTTTCAACATAACTTGGTTCATTATACATCATGTTCAAAACATGTGTTCATAGGACTTGTAATATTATGTGGGCATTGAGGAACTCAAAGGACTCATTGATACACTCGACAAATTTTAAGGGTGTACAAAAAGGGATGAAAGCCTTTAGGCACTCGACAAATGGGAGAAGACTGATTAATGATGAACCCTTAGTTTCAATTTTAGATTTTACTACCACATTATCTTAAATTCACAAATGAATATTTAAGTTTTATATGTAATCATGCAATTAGATTTTACTACCACATTATCTTAAATTCACAAATGAATATTTAAGCTTTATCTGTAATCATGCAAACCATACAAATAATAACATCTAAATTTAGTTTTTGAAACTTAATTATTTCAAATAATTTGTTCGTCCAAATTTCAAATGAGAATTTGAACCAAATAGAACACGCTAGAAGGAGGGCTTGAACCTCCGACCTTGTGGTTAACAGCCACACACTCTAACCAACTGAGCTATTCTAGCATTTTTGTAGCAAAAATCAGTATAAATAACTTTCAAAACATAATATTACAGATCGTGTCAAGCTACCCCAAAGATCCCTTTATCAATGGGCATTGTCTATATAGCTAATACTTTGAGGAATACCTCAAACTTATGTAGTTCTCCCCTACATGTTGGCTTGTGTGTATATAAGGATGTAATATGTGATACACAAGTACATAGAGTGACCTAGCTTGTAACTTGAAAAATATGTCTCAAGGGATGTTTGTTCAGTACTTCAAACCTATGAGAATGTTTATTCTATACTTGATATGTAAATAGGGATAAATAGGATAGATTTGCTCAATTGAATGATTTCTTAAGTGCTTTTGGTAAGTTATCTTTTGAGTTATTAGGTCTTTGTTAGGTGACGAATGAATGAGGTTTGATCTGATGTGTGTGTGTGTGTGTGTGTGTGTGTACACACACACACACACACACACACACACACACACACATCCCTTGTGAAAATATCTCAGACTAAATCACTTAGGTTGACCATAAAGATACATTTATTTTGTAAATTGGGTCACTTTTGGGTACTTGACACTTAGTTTTAACGTGGACACTACCATCCACGTAGGTGTTTTTTTGGGATACAAATGTTTGAAAAGTTAGAAAACATGTACATGTCCAAAACTTGTAGATAATGATAATAATTAGGTTTAGAGCATTTTTCATAGTATAGAAGGCTTGGTCATCATAATAATATTAGTTGGACTAAGAGATAAGTTGTTTGACACAAAGAGATAGTGAATGTGAGTGGAAGAGTGTGCCAAGATCTCTGAACAGATTTCATGCAATCAATGTTGAATCTTGTGAAGTAGTGTGAGAGCTCCAAAATTCCAAGAGAAAAAATATACATTAACTTGTCTATTGCAAAATGTGAATGAGTCGATTGATTGAGAGATTATTTATTAACCTTCTAAAAAGGAAAAGTGGGGTACATATAGAGAAAATTAGTGCAACATGAGGAAGCCCCTAATTTTCCTAATTAACTAATTAAAAATAAATATAATTAGCCTATGGACCCTTTATAATTAACCTAAGAAAACTTAAATAACATAGAATGACTATATGACTGTGTAGGCAAAACCTAGTGGGAAAAAGCACTACACTAACAGTGAGCCTTTCAACAACGGTAAGGTCTTAGTTTTGAAGGGTACAACCATGATAGATAATTTCCAATGTACAAGATATAAGTGCTATATAATTTCGATTTAGTGTTAACAAGCCTAACCAAGTCTCAAGCACATAATCCAAGCTATGTTTTCTAGTTTCCAAGTTTGAAAGATAGATTATAGGTTGCATTCACTAAAGGAGAACTATTTGATGTACACTTAATGAGGAGAATTATGTGAAATTTGATTTCCCTCTTCGTAGAATTAAATATGCAGGATGCACTTAGTAATTCATTGGGTAGTGGTTGAGGTTAGCTTAACCCATCTCCTTCCCATTTTACAGGGTTAAATCTAGTGTCTAAATTGGACCTTGAGTTTTGAAAATATGAATATATGTTGTTGGATATTGTGCATACAACGAACCCCTAATATTGCACACAAAAACATATTACAAGCAAGTGCAATATCCTATTCTTAAATAGAGAGGCACAATCGAATTCGACAAAGGACAAACACTATCATCTAGTACATGTATCTACACACTGGTGGATATGTCTGTGGGATTTCAGACACCAAGTCCCTGATCTGAATGACTCACAATCTGCGTCCATCCCTTCTTTTCACCTACACACTTCATCCTATAAAAAATAGAAACAAACTAAGTATTTAAATACCTTAGGTCATTTCCATTTATAATTAGTTGCTCAATCTTATCATGCTTAAGCATTCAAATTAGTGTCTTATTGTAATACATTAAACAAATAATGTGAATAGTTCAATCATTTATACTTGTTTAAATCACTAAATAAAAAATAGTTTCAATCAAATCCTACAAACATGCCACGTAAACTCATAAGTAAAATAGAGAATAATTTTCATTTCTTGTTGAGCAACAATAGAAAAAATGAAAGCAATAAACCAAAATCAAATTCTAAAAATATTTCATATATAAAATTAGTCCATTCTACCCTACCACATTTTCAACATAACTTGATTCATTATACATCATGTTCAAAACACGTGTTCAGAGGACTCATAATATTATGTGGGCATTGAGGAACTCAAAGGACTTATTGATACACTCGACAAACTTGAAGGGTGTACAAAAAGGGGTGAAAGCCTTTAGGCACTCGACGAATGGGAGAAGACTGATTAATAATGAACCCTTAGTTTCAATTTTAGATTTTACTACCACATTACCTTAAATTCACAAATGAATATTTAAGCTTTATCTGTAATCATATAAACCATACAAATAATAACATCTAAATTCAGTTTTTGAAACTTAATTATATCAGATCATTTGTCCGTCCAAATTTCAAATGAGAATTTGAACCATTATTCACGAAAAAGAATACTATACATACACGCTAAAAGGAGGGCTTGAACCTCCGACCTTGTGGTTAACAGCCACACGCTCTAACCAACTGAGCTATTCCAGCATTGATGTAGCAAAAATCAGTTGAAATAAACTTCAAAACATAGTATTACAGATCGTTTGTTTGTAAAAAGATTATTAGGCTAGGAAGGAAAGGAATAATAAAACATAAACATCATAATCTTCGGTTGCCACAAAACCTAACAGAGATTCACCACCATTCTCGCAAAATTAGTTGAGCAAGTCTGGATACTTTTAACGGGCCAAACAACTTCAAATCCTTTCCAGTTTTTTCTTAAAGAGAAAATTCAATTCATTTTCTTTTTCGAATGGAGTTGATGTATGTCTATCATGGGTGCAATTCCAATGACTAATTGTATGCACTTCATTTATGTTTGACTTTAAGCGAACTTATTTAATGGAATGTTTGTAAAAGATAGCTTTACTTCAAAATGGTAGCGAATCAAATAATTTTAATTATGTTCACAGATCCAGTGGTTTATGGGAAGATATGATAAGTGTTTCAATTGTTTGTTGAAGTATAATTTGAGGGACGGGTTTTTTCTTTTAAGAAGGTTGTTCTTTTTCTTATTAATTTAAGTTAGCAACTCTCCCAACGTTTTCATTTTCATCTCTTCAAATAGTTCTCATTTAGTGTGAACTCTCAATATTTATGTATATATTCGACCTGGATGTCATTGTAGGCTAGGCATTATACAATGAAGTATTTTTTTTTTGTCTCCATTGCTCATGTGGTGTAAAACCAACATATATTTTCTCCCATTCTTCCTTAGGGGTCACCCAACTATTTGTCCCGCATCTAACATTGTGAATATTAGTTCATATATGAGCATTCATATCTGAGCTATGACTATATTCTCCCTCCATTTGATTTTAACACCTATGTATGCTTTCTCATGATGCTCATATGTTAGGTTGAATTATGTAAGATAGTGTTGTCATTTCCTGCTTGCTTTCTTTCTCCACATGATTGTTCTAAACTTCTCATTCACATAACATTTTAACTCTTTGTTAAGCTTTGAACATTCTTTTATGTCATTATCCCATCTCCTCATCCATTTCTAGTTTTCCTTCAAACGTGCTCTTTCACCTATGTGAATCTTCTTCCTTTGTTGCTTTGGGCCACCTACAATTATCCATGTTTTCTATGTTTTCAAGTAGAGTAACAACATGATCATGTAGTTGTTGTCTCTAAAAGGAAAGTGTCTATTTATGCCATGATTATTTTAGACTGAGGCCTTAATTTTGAAGTTGTTTGTGATTAAGCACTTTCGGATCCTCCACTTCAAACTTGACATATGAGTGTCTTATATCTCACATCCATATAGGACCACTAACATGAAAAGTAACCCGAATAAACCCGGCTAGTCTTCCAATCCCACAAATATACATTCATGCACCTATTTTTTATTGCATATAGATCTTTCTACCCATCTTGTATTATTTTAATTCTACATGTGCCCCAACTACATCTCCCTAAAATTTAAATTTGAACTGTTATTTTTTGATTTTTTGAGAGAAGACCAATATCTTGGTTTTTTTATGTTAATTGATATCCCTACCTCTTTACATAAATGTTATAGACCCTGAAGGTTGTCTTGAAAATATTGGATTGTTTCAACAGTTAAAATTAGATTTTAGACATATAAGATAAGTTTAATACATATCTGGACAAATGAAGTACTCCACCCTGATATTTGTATATCTATTATTCTAGGTTTTCAATATATAACACAAACAAAGTGGGATTGCTTGAGTCTTATATTGCTCCCAAAACATCTACACAACCCTTATTACCTTTTGATTTTGGCCTTGACTTGTTCATATAGCATGTGGGTTGTTGCTTTGTATTGCACTAAGGCCTTTAGTTCTTCCATTGTGCTCCACAATTTTGTCCTTGGTACTATATCAAATGCTTTCTTAAAACCTATGAAAACAAATAGACTTCAGATTTTCTTTCACAAACCTTCTCAACTAAGTGTGGCCAAGGTACTTGTATTATGATACCACTTCAAGCAGGCCTCTTAATGTAGCACAATAGTTTATTGTTGAATGCTTTGGTCTAAAACTTGATTGACCTTTTACTCTCTTTCCTTTTTCTTCATCCCACTTGCTAATTTTATGCTCTACCATGCTCTTAAAAAGTTTGAAAAGAGCTTATTAACCATAATGATTTGGTAGTTTGAGGGGTTATTAGCATCCCTACTCTTAAACAAAGGTATAATTAAGCTAGTCTCTAAGATGCTAGGAAGCCATTATGAAAAAATCCATTAAATATTTATCTAATGTGTGGAGATATGATCTCTCTTCTTGTCTTATATATTTTGCTTGTAAACCATCAATGCCCTGAGCCTTACATGTTGTTAACTTCTTAACCCCTTACTAGATATCTATAGTTGTGAAAATATATTTTTTACATTGATTATAGGGGGTGTGCAAGGTAATTTTTAGTAGTGAATATTCATTAATTCAAGAATATTCATATTTTTAAATTTTGGTTTTGGTGATTTTGGAGGGCTAGTACATAGGTGTGGGTCGCTTAAAAAATCAAAATGTAAGTTATTTTATGGGTCATCTCACCAAACATTTATAATAATTCCATTGGTAATCATCCAACTCACCTTATATATATAGTAAATATGATTTCATTGGTAATCATCCAATTCTCATTCTTTTTCACTAATCGAATATCTCACACAAAAAACACATGCAACTAATCGACGATATCAAACAAGTAATCGTTTAACAAAGACAATTGTCCAACTGCACCATATTAGCAATGGTTTAGCTACAATTCTTGCATCTCGACACTGACTAGTTGCATTCTCCACACCATTAACCAGTTGCATCATTCCTACCACTGACTGGTTGCATTCATCCTACCACCAATTGATTGCATCCTTCTGACAACTGATCAATTGTATTTTTCTACCATCTACTGGTTGCATCTTTCCTATCACTAACCAATTGCTTTCTTTCTAATCCTAACTAGTGGGATCCCTCCATCAACCATCTAGTTGCAGCATGTTGAAATTAATGCTAGCGGCCACCTGATAGTCAGAATGATAGTAGCAGTCATCTTACTACATCACTTACAACCATTTGGTCAACCATCAAATGTCATCTGGTGGTAATGGTAAAAGGATTGGGCAATTATTAGGGAAATCGAGCATATTATCTTATATTAAAAAGCCAAAAAAAAAGGCCCATGCAACTGACATACACTCAAAATATAGGTACTTATTAATTTTTTTTTCAAATTTATAGTAAATTTGATTTTAACTGCCAATAATATTAACAAAACCTTTTTACATGCAAAAAACCCCACTGATAGCGATTGTATTTCACAAGAAATAATTAATCATAATAACATGTCAGTAAATGAATATTTTATTGATGATGACATGCCAACACTCGAAGATGCTCTTGTAGCTTTAGATGACAATGATGATGAAATTCAACTACTTGAAGGGATTGCTAGTTCTCATGAAACATCAATTGCAATGTAAAATTACACTCGTAAATATCTATGAAGTAAGAGAAGTAAATGGATAATTAGAAGGTATTTTTAGGTCAAATAGGCAACAAAATATCCTTTCATTGAATGCATAGAGTCATAAAATGGTAATGATACTCGAACATAATGTAGATGTATAATATGTAGTTGGAAACTAGGAAATGAACACATAATGTAACTTAGGTTTCACACAATTGAGAAATATTATGGAAAAATGTGTGTTAGTGAAGCATACAGATGGATAAACAATAAAAAATACAAATGAAAAAATGCATAAGAATGCATGCATGTAAGATATGCACGCACATATGAAAATGATAAAAAATGTCAAAACATCTTGTTGAAAAAAGGGGAATAATCAAATTTCAACTTGGAAATGTTATGTAGTCTAATCTAAAGGCCAAATATATACACTTCTCTATTATATAACACATTTTAAAAAAGGCCAAACCTATTTTTGATTTTTTTAGGTTATAATATTTTATTTCAACATAATAGGTTTCTTGATATTCCACAATCACATTGGTCAGATAACAGTGCTTGGAAAATGAAAAATGTCTAGTAATGGTTAAGGAGGAGGATTTGAAAGAAAAATTAAAAAAATCATTGTTTATCTCACTATCCATTGATGAGGTCACAATAATTGACAACAAATCATAGATTTTCATGCATGTTTATGTTTTTGAGAACTATTCAAGGCAAACTCATATATTAGTTTATAAAATGGTAAAAAATTGTAATGCTAAAAACCTTCACAAATTGGTTGTTTCTAATTTGAGAGCTAAAGCTAGGATGGAGGATTATGCAATAGCTAACAAGTTGGTGTGTGTTGGGGATGATGGTGCATCAATAATGTAGGGGCATATAAATGGTCTTTGTTTTTGAATTCAAACTATAGTTTCCCCATATATGATTCGAAGTCATTACATGGCTTCGAAGTCATTACATGGCTCATAGGCTGAATCTTGCATATAAAATTGTTAGCACCTTTGGTAATGTCACAAAAATGGAAGAGCTCATTCATGACTTGCATGCTTATATGTCGAGCAATCCAAAAAGATTTTTAGAGTTACAAAGTTTTTCAATTGGAGTGACTGATGCTTAAAAATTACTAAAAGATGTTGATACAAGATGGATTTACATGTACAAACCTATATGCATAATTTTTTAATAATATCCATCATTAGTAGGTTTTATGTATAAATATCATAGAGAAGTTGATAAGGTTTAAGATTTATTATACCATTTAACATATTTTGAAACATTAATGACATTGTGCATAATTCTCCTAATGTTGAATGAAATCAATTATTTAATGAAACATGTGTTGGCCAATTTTGGTGCACATACAAAAATTTGTCTAGAGGAAATGCCATGTTCAGTTGGTCATGCATGGATAGATCAACTGAACAATGTTTATGTTGAAATGAGGGATCCAATAATGAAAGAGAATAATTTTTTTAGAATCAAGTCCTCATGGTTTCAATGTAGTTCAAGGTCATGGGACGAGTTTGCATCTACCTTAGAAAATAATTAGGGTTTTCAAGGATCAAGTAAAAAACTTGAAGACATTTCCATTGGCAAAAGATCCATGATAAAATTCTTTACAAAGGCCTGAAGGAAATCATCTGCTAGCATAAGTTCTAAAAGCATTAATTCTTTCAAGGAAATTATTTTGATTATTTGGCTGTCATAATTCTTTCAAACAAATTGTCTGCAACAAAAATTTTGAAGACTACTTATTCGGTGAAAGTGTTTGGGCAAAATGTTAAGGGCATATTTCTTTTGAATAAAATGTATGTGACAAAGAAACCCAAAGACCTAGATTCTCTTAAGCAAAATGTTTGAAACAAAAACATTGAAGGTAAATTCTTTTGGATATTTTATCTACAACAAATATCCTGACTCAAAAGTCCATAGCCAAAAGTCCTGAAGACAAAAGATAGATTTCTCTTAGGGAAATTGTTTCACAATAATTTTCCTATTATTTTAGGGAAATTTTCCATAGAAAAAGCTAAGTACAAATTATTTTGGCCATTTTGTACAAAATAAAAATCCATAGACTTAATTCTTTCGGGGAAAGTGGCTAAGCAAAAATTTTGAAGAATAAATCTTTCGGACATTTTGTCCACAAAAAAGGAGCTAAGTGCATTTATGTCAAGAAAATTATCTAGGATAATTTTCCTGAAGACTAATTCTCTTGGACATGTTTTTCACAAGTGTCCTAAGCAAAAGCCCTAAGGAAATGTCTTTGCAAAAATCCTGAAGACAAAGTGTCTGAAATAAAAAGTATAAGGCAAAATTCTTTCAAATAAATTGTCTTGAAAATAAAATCCCAAAGTCATTTCCATCAAAAAAAATATCCGATATAAAAGGGGAGAGATAAAAGGTCTGTGGGAAAAGGTTCGAAACACAAAGTTTGAAAGAATTGTTTATTTCCGGGAAAATGTCTGGAAAGTAGATGGAGACAATCACAAGTGTCAAATTCAGGCCACATCAAGTAACCGTTGAAATTTAAATATGTAGTGATGGTCACGTGGACATCAATACTAGGCATGTAGATGTCAAAGTGAGGTCTCACAAAATAGTTGTTTGCATTCAAAAACTGTCAAAGGGGTCCCCAACTAAATGCAAACGTGACAGTGTTCAAATCTCGGGTGCCCAAATCAAATCTAATGGAAAGCATGGTAATAGATAAGATAACAACAAGATTCTAAGGATAAATGTAGGGATACCAAGTGGCACTAGCTCAAATAGAGTTGATAGGTCAAAGATAGATCAACAGGCCCACATTAATTCATACCATGGAAATCAGATGGTGAGAGCAAAGGTCGATGAGTCAATAATATAAGTCATGGTTGATAACCAATTAAACAAAGACAAGTCCAAGGTTTTTGACGGAGGTCAAAGGGATAGTTTTCGACCAAGGCAAGCAATTATGGATGGAACCAAGCTTGAACATGATCTAGATTGGACCAAGAACAAATTTTTTGGGATCGAACAACACCATTAAGGCTCTACAAAGATGTAATAGGTCTTTTTAGACCTAATATAGATCAAGGTGGGCTACTAGTGGTTCATACAATATAGGTATGTCCAAGTGGATGTATCGACTATAGGAAAACCAATATTTTAAATTGGTTTTCAATATATAGTAAGCCTAGGTTTACATTTCAAAGTAGAGGTAGATATATGTAATTAATGGAGTGTTTCGAGCCATACTCTCAAGAAATAGTCATTAAGAGCAAACACAAGCATGGTCTTGAATATGAATATTTTGTCCTTACAATAAAGGACATTGATAAGAAAAGCTTGAGAAAGTTTACATAGTAGCAGGGATGGATCCTTACAATTTGTCTTGATTTCATATCCTCCATCACACCAAAAAAGGATATAGTAACATTAATACAGGAGTAAGCTCAAGGAGGATTATGGTGATGTTTGTTTTGAATGGGATTTGGCTCATTAATGATCCTTTTAGTGCCAATTTCTCTCTCCCACCCTTTCTATTCCTATATATATTGGCTTTGAGCTCTTGATTTGCATCCCTCATATAGAGATAGTGAAGTTCTACTAAAATCACTTTGTAACACTCTCTTTAAGTAATATAAGATAGTTTTTAGATTATATTTGAATGCTAAGTGTGATTTATTGAAGTTAAATGTGTAGAGTGTATATTTATATTAATCATATGTATGTTATTCATGTACCTTTATTCAATTTATTTGGTTTTGTGTAGGTTGTATGAAGTTTTAGCTAGTGATGTTCCTCTTAAAGTGTCATAAGTCCATAATGTCTTATATAGACCTATCTCCTTTTGTCCTTCAAGTTACGAGTCTCTTTTCAGCCTTCATATAAAATACTGATGCTTGCAACCTTGTCATAGAATCTGACCAGTTCTTATCTTGTTTGAATTCATTAGTTGTCATAAAAGTGTATAGGCTAAAAGTAGATCATAGAATATTTGGTGTATCATTGTATTTATTATAGATTTCCATTCATGTATTTATCTCCCTTTTCATCCCAATAGCATAGGTTTAGTAAAAGGGACTATATTGTTATATCGGAGGAGCTAGCCTCATTAAAAATTATAGAGGTCTGACCCAGCTTTAGGTAACCCACAACCTAGGTGTAGACACCAAAAATCTGCACATTGTGATTTCAAATGTCAAAAAAACCCCTATACTAGACCCTGTTGGGACCAATCTACACCAATCTAGCCTAAACAAGCTCATCTATAGTCAGTTTTACAAACTGGCTCAACCTAGCCTTTAAGACCTTTTTATTTTGGGACCTAAATATTGACGGTTAGGGTAATCATCAATGATCACCCTTGGGAAACCCTAACTATCGACGGTCATGGTCCACCTCCTCAACCAAAATCATGCAATCATCTACCAACCTTTTCTAAATATAACTTGTCTAAATCTTGTTATGAGCCTTTGCATGGAAAAATTATATTTAGATGGCCTAGTTGCACCTTGACTTCCACCTCTTGCTTGTGCCTATAAGAAGAGAGAAGCCTAGGAGGTCAAATCCATTTTCAATAATTATCAGGGGCTCAAGGATTTAGGAGTGTTCTTTTACAGGTCAATCAACATCATCAACATCATTAACATCATCAGTAGTTTAACTACAAACTCATTGTTGCCTCTCAACCAAGTTCTCAAGTATCATTACTCTATCAGATTCAAGCCAAATTTTACCAATAGGTTAACTACTTCAACCACTCAACCAATCAACTTTTGGTAAGAAAAGTACTTGTTTGTTAATATTCATTTACTTTTTTCTCATTTTGTAATCAGCCCAAACCTTACCTATCTCCTGTAATCCATCTTTGAAATCTCATTATTTAGTAATTAACAAACTAAAAATCGCATAGCAACTGTAGATGCTGATTCAACTATTGACAACATGCCCAACCACCAATGGTCAGTGTGAATATCAATGGTCACCTTAATCGTTGATGGTCATCCTAACCACTAATGATCACTGTGGCAGTGAAAACTAACAAGCTATTTTCACCCACTTTCCCTCAACCAAATGTGGTCTTCAATATTTCTGATCTCTCACAGACCCCTTTTAGATTTTTTGAAGCATATCCCAACCCATTAGCACTAGTATTAATTAATTTACCACAAATTTAATCATTTATAGTCTATTTTCCAAGCAAGCATTCTTGTATTCACTTTTAAAACCTTTTGATTATTGATGCAAGTACCTTATTTTTAGTTTTTTGAACTTAATTGTTTAAAACATGTGGATTGACAACCCCTAAGGAAGCTCTTGCTTTTATGATCTAGCTATCTCTAGGAAATCCACCCAACTATCTATCTAACAAACAAGTTTGCTTTAGTGCTTTCTTATCTGTAGGTCTTCCTCCCAAGCCAAAGAGGAGCTCTTCACAATCATTTAATTCAACACATGCATAAACAAACGAGTTTTTTAACCATACCTGTATTGAGTTTCATTTCTCTCTCCCTTATAACTTAAAGTGAAAATTTACATGAAACATTCTGGCATGCCCAGTGAGACTTAGAGTCTCTACTCATTTTTTTCTTTATATTTGTATGCTCTTCTCTCTATCTATGTTCACAATTGAAACTAAAATTTATTTTGGGCTTAAAATCAACTGCCTCCATTTATTATTTTAACATTAGTTCACTTTGAATTAAAGCATAGTAATTTTATTATACCACCACTTTTATTGCACACACTAGCCAAACCACTTTCATCAGTTAAACATCAAAATAATTTGAGATAAGGCTCGACTAAGATTTCATCACCTAGTAGTCACCTTACCCTTTCCCAACAATCTTATTTGGAGATCATTACCAAGGGGAGAACCAACTCAACTCTCTAGTTGAGTATAAACTCTAGATATCAATATATATTGGCTAAGAACCCAATACACTTATTGTTGCAATGTGTGAAGTGAGGGGTAGGCCCCAATACCAAGCCACATATTAATTCCAATACAAATTCTTTTGAGTATCTAAAATAACCTAAAACCAATTGTAGACTACTTCTATGGGTACCTAACCTATAAGCCAACTTCTATCATACTTTCTCATAAACTAAGGCATAAGCCAAAAGTGATATTAAAACTAACCTCTAGGCTTAACATGCCACCTAGTGTGTGCCTTGAATGCCTTGATCATTTTTTATCTTCTTTTTGTTTGAGTGGTGAGTTCATTCTTGTGTATTCTCTACCCCTTCTTGCATGGTTCTCACTCACCAACAATGAAGAGACCTAGTAAACCAGAACCCATCACTCAAATCAACCTCTTCTACCTGCTCATCTATAGAGTATGTCTCTAAAGTAGAGGACTCACCCCATCCTTTAGGAATCCCTATTTTTCCTTAGGTATTTTCTTAGGGAGACATGAACTTTACCACTTTTTTTGACAATAACCAGTTTCCCTTTAACACTACCTTAACACCTCCCCTCACCATGCCCTAGTTTTAACTCCATCTTTGGATCCTCCTTATGGCATGCCATCCCACCTTATGGGGGATGCTTCTATTTCTGCGATCACTGCACAACCTTTGAGTACCCAAGCATCTTCATCTACTAACCCCTTTGACACCATAGCTGAAAGCCAACCAATCCAACCAACTATTACCCTTATACCTTCTACCACCACCAATGACTTCTACACCTTAGGAACAACCCAACCACTAACCCATTATACTCTACCCACTATTAGAGCACCTATCATTAGCACTACCAACCTCCCCCTATCAACCCTAACACATTGATCAATACCCCTACCAAACTTGGTGGTATCCATACCCTCTAATTCATCACCCATTAGCATGAAGGTCACTACCTTACCTCTTGTCACCAACCTAACTACCATCCATACCCAACCCATAGGAATCACTCAATAGGTACCCATCATTCCCAACCTACGATACATCCCTAACCCATAAGGGTATGTACCCACTACCCAACCACCATCATCTACCTACCCTTACATACCACCTACTCCACCTATAGCATCCAAATTCCAATATGTGTTAGCCCCTCAACCTCCAACCAATTACCAGTATATCACTCAACCACAACTGCAGTATGCACCTTATAATTCTTTGGGTGCACCACCTCAAACTGACTTAATAAATATGCTCATGAACAAGATGACAAACCCTGAGTCATACATTTTAGGGGCTCATAACATCTTATCCTATGATTAGATTTGTAATGAACATATCCATCCTTCTATCCCCATCAGACCTTATCCTCCTTAGTGGGAACTTCTAAAATTTACTAAATTTCAAAGTAAGGAAGATCCCCAACAACACCATAGGGCATTTAGGCACACATGTTACATGATTGATTTTGATGATGCCCTTCTCCTCTAATCCTTTCCCATGTCTATATCTAGCTTGACACTTGAATGGTATAGTTCTATTGTAGACATCTAATTCCTAACACCATTTGTGTTAAAATTATCAATCTTACTCGAATTACACTCAAATGCATATTTTAGGTCAAAATCCATAAAATGCCCTAAATGGTTTGAACTTGTCACTTAAAAGTGCAAATTTAGGTCAAATTATCCCTAAATAGGGCAATGTCTTTTATGGGCCAACTAACTTTGATCAAATCATTTCGAGTCAAAATGACAAATTCACCATTTAGTGCTCTGGATCACTCTTTTCTTCTAATACATTGGTACACATCATGTACCTTTATTATTTGATGTTGGAAACATCCTAAATGAGAATATAGCTCCAACACATCTAACATCACCTTTTAGTTCCTCTCCAATAAAATTATGATCTAGTAATATGACTTTTTGACCATTTTGATTAATTTTGCACCAATTTCCAAAGAATTGCACTAAACTTGATTAAACTTAAGCTAATTAATCCAATTTAAGAGCTTAAGTAAGAATTGTATAGATATTTTTGAATATCTCATTATTGGAAATTAATTTTGAATATTTGCATCACCTAGTGACATCATCTATGGGGTGGCATCCATCAAGCCATAAGTGCATAAAATATCAGGATTATGGCTCACACATGCCTAGTTAATGCCTTTCATGCCTCTTTAATGATTATTTATCTTGAGGATATTTATGAGTTTAATTCCAAATATTAAGATTATCCATGGCCACACATCTCAATCTTGAGATGGATGGTCATGGTTGATCTTGACCAATCTCAAAAATCTATAAATAGAGAGGCCATGGACATGAATTTTAAGCTTGAATATTCAAAAGTTGTAATGTTAAATTGTTTCCACAATCCTTTCCATTTTATCATTGATTTTGTTTACAAGCTTCATTGATAGGCTAGTTTAGTGATTTGGAATCATGAGCCTAGGTTTTATGGAGTTTTCTTGAGACATTGGAGGAGTTTACCACCTTTGTTGACAAAGACAAGATGCTTGATCAAGGGAGAACATGCTTTTGAGCCACATAGGTATGGCGAATCCATTTGGGAAGGTAATATGATGTTTGCTTTCTTAAATTTATTTTTTGCTATCCTTTGTAATTCCCATAGGAATAGATAGGCTTAGTTAGTTAGTTATTTATGCATTTTTTCATGATTTATGGACTAATGTTTGACTAACTTGCTTTATAATCCTTTCTACAGCCATCACCAAACATTCAATCTTTTCCTTCACCCAACTAGTGCAGCCATTAATGTTTCCAAGAAGGTCTCTATCACCGACCTCTATTCTATTAGGCAATTTGATGATGAATCCATTATCGATTTTGTCATCCATTGGAGAAGCTTAATTAATTATCTTTAATTTTCTTTGCCTCAACCTGAACTTATAAAGTTTTTCGCTCGGGCTTACACCAAGCATATATCTTCTACACTACGTGTCCAAAGCTTCAAAATTTTTGATGAAGCTTTTACCATGGCACATAAACTAGAGAATAGAGCCATAGATGAGGGTAAATTGAAGTTATGAAATAAGAACTCTACCTTCAAGACCAATGAAATCTCTTCCTCCAAACTAGGTAACCAAGCCAATACTAGAACCAAGAGCAAGGGAACTACAAATGCAGTTGTCCTTAAAACCTCCCCTCCACCTAATGTTAATCAAAAAAATTCTCCCATTACCTCTAACTAAAACATAAGGAACCCAAAATGAAACAACCAAAAATAGTTCACTCTACTTGGAGAATCTTATGCCTTGATTTTAGAGAAACTACTAAAAGCTCACCTCATACAACTTTCCCCTATCAAACCTCATATGTAGTTTGATTCTTCTCATCCTGCATCTACTTGGTATAATGAAAATGACCTTTGTGCTTTTCATCAGTAATTAGACATGATGTCAGTCGATGTAATACCTTCAAGAATGTTATTCAGAGCCTTATTGACAAGGGGGAACTCGTGTTGGATAACAGCAATGCCCCCTAAAATCAATATTTTGACATCTTTAGGAAACCTTTTCCCAACCATGCCCCTACCAAAAGTGAGGACACACACATCGAAGACTTGAGCATCTAATCTACCTACTCCTCCCCCATCTCATTTATCGAGGTGGTGGAGTCACCTTCCCCTCCTTTGGAGACCCAAACCAAAGAGGTTCCTTTCTCTCTAGCTTCACTCATAGAGGCTTTAGAATCATCAAATAACACCTCAACTAGCATATCTAAGAAAATAACCATTAATAATTCACCATATCCCCTAACTACTAAATAAACCACTACTTCTATGGACATTATCCCTAAAGGAGAAACTTCATCACCAACACCTCTCATGTAGAAACTACCTATTTCAACCTTACATCCTCACTCGAGGAAACTGACAAAACTACCACCCATCCTCCCTATCCTACGAGTCTATACTTTGCATCCACTACCTAGGGATCAAGACTGATACACAAACCTTTCTCTACATTAGTTGAGAAATTAGAATTTACCTCAAAATCAAATATGGATCAAACCACTTTTTGGTAATAGTTAGGGCTCCCTTACATTAACAAACCCAAACCTTATGGCACACCTTTAACCAACCAATATATCATTTCTCCACCCCCTCTTAAACCAATCAAAACTTATACCAACCCCTCACCCTCTCAATCAACCAAGGCCATCATATCTCAAGTAATCAAATAACCAACCAAACCCTTCACAAATTTTGGTGCCTTCCCTACATGAAGTTTGGTTTGCCTGTCTTTGAAATTAGAATTAACCACATCTAAACTTATACCCAAGCCTTGACCCAAACCAACCAAAGAGGTGAAATAATTGAAAGGCCATATTGATAGGAATATACCTCCTTCCACCTTACCTTCCATCTTGGGACCTCATCCCTCAACTTTACTTAAGAAACATGTTCCTATTAGCATATGCCACCCACCACTATTGGTTAAACCATCTCACTTACTATTTGATAGGCAATTTTTTATTGAATTACCAAAGGCCAAACTATCAACCTCAAACACTACAACCACCAAGATGTCCAAACCAAAACCCTTAACTATAAACACCACCTTACCTAAACCCCCTCTCACCAAACCCATTATCACCAAAAACCTAGCTTACCAACCAAAACCACAACCTATAGACCCTTCCCACTTCTGATTGATTGTTACTCAACCATTTTTCAAATGATATTCCAATATTCTTTCCTCACCTTACCTCTCATCAGACCTTTCGATCCTCTTGGTTCAAAACTAGCCTGGTACAATGACTATCAAGTTTGTTCCTACCACATGACACCCAAACATGACACGTAGAACTAAAAATATCTCTAGGTCATTATCCATCAACTCTATGATGAAGATGATATTTTATTGGATGAAATTCCCTCAAAAACTTTACTAACACACCTAATATCCATTCTCCAAAGCATGCCTAATCCCCCACTCTCACCTTAGAGTGACAGGGAGCCTACCCAACCTCTTATTGCATATTTCCCCTCTATCCACACCATTAATATGGTCACATGATCATATAAAAAGGATAAAGGGAAGACCAAGGTGTCCATTAAATGGACGTACCCACCTTCTCACACTAAACCAAACTAGATTCCAATCTCTTCATCTTTAGCTAAGCCCAAAGTAACCATCTTAGGCACCTCTAAGGATAACCCTTTTGAAACCATTAAGAGGGTCATTCTTAAGCAACTCTACTAGAACCCAGCTAAGATGAGCCTCTACAAGCTCATTTCCACCTCATCTCACAATCACTAGGCCATGATAGAAGCTATGTAAGCCATTAAGGTTAGACCAGGAGACTCTTAACCTATAGAGGCCTTAGTAGGTGCTCTCCAACTCTCCACCCTTGTTACCTTCAAGGACTTGGAAATACCTTCTATCCACCCTGAAGACCCAGATCCTCCTCTCTTTATCACTTCCCACATCAATGGGGGAGATAGTATCAATATCATCTCTCCCCATGCCTATGACCAACTCAAATTTCTAAATAATATCATGCTTAAAACTTCTGCCATCTTTAGATCCTTTAATGACACTATGACCACTACCTTGGAAACTATTGACCTCCACATTCATCTAGGACCTCACAAACTCCCTAAAATTTTCTATGTGGTCGAAGGTCAATTCCAGTATAATGTTTTGCTAGGGAGACCTTGGATCCACTCTATGGGTTGTGTACCTTCTACCCTCCATCATTATGTCAAGTTTGAACATGGAGATTAATTTGTCACCATACAAGCTAACCCAAACACTTTTACATCATGTAACATGACCTAATAGCCTAATGATGTCCTCCTACCCTCAAAAAAATCACCCTAAGAATCCACCACCAATACCTCAACCATGGGAAACAAAGCCATTACTTCCCCTTCCTTAGAGGCATCTACCAATTCAATGATTCTCATGGACTAGATACCCACTACTAATCCCTTCGGTCCTACCTTCCAACACCTTACCCTTGGATAATACCATCTCCTCACCCTTGATGCCTTCCAAAATCCCTAGGAATATGGGAAACTCAACCATCAACCAAGTTATGACCCCAAAATCAGAGCCATTATTCTTTTGGTGCCTCCCAACTATCAAACCAACTTCATCTAGGGGAGACTTGACAAGCCACTTAATGTTTCCACCACACCCTCTTCACCTTAACCACTCACCTCCACCTTCTCTTAGATAACCTAGACTTCACCAAAATATACCTTCACAAGTGTGCTTGGAAAGGGTTTGTTTAAGGATGATACGAGCATGGCCCACATACATTGATCTCAATTGAGACCTGAAAACCTCATAAGTAACATGACCTTGGTTTTATTTTGCCTAATAAGAAGAAAGCCACACAACCTTCTGCTATAATAGTTGAAGAAGAAACCCCTTCCTCACCAATGTCCCTTACACTTGAGTATGAGGATGAGGATATCATCCCACCTAACTTTTTTTTCATCAACATGATCACCCTCAGCCCCCTAAATTATAAAAAGGAAGGGGAACCCTTATCCATCCCTTTGACCCATCTTAAACTTGTAGGAGAAGACCATCCTACCATACACACTATTCAGTGCCAGGATGATGATTTTATTCTCACCTACCTTGGTGCACCTGATTCCTCCATCCACAAATCCTTGCCTTTAGAAACCTCAACCATGTTAAATGAATCCACTATGGATATTTACGTAGGCAATTGGAGAAACCCTCATGTTGTCAAACTTGTCCAATCTCTCACCACTAAGGAACTTCAGGAGTTCTCCACCTTCCTCCATGACTACAGGATTGCATTCAACTAGTCATATGCTGACATGCCTAGTATTGACCCAACCATTGCCACCCAAAACATCATAACCAATCATGAATCCAAGCCTATCAGATATAAACTTTGATGAATGCATCCTCATATAGCCCTTCTTGTCAAAGAAGAGCTTTAATACCTCCTCTTTGTTGACTTCTTTCAACCCATTGATTATCCCCAGTGGGTTTCAAACATCATGCATATCACTAAATTCATAGGGGGACTACATATATGTGTGGAATTTTGTGACTTTAACCTTGATTACCCAAATAATGACTTTTCTCTACCTAGTATTGACCAACCTATTGATCTTATAGCAGGCCACAAGATGTTATCTCTCATAGATGGATTCTTGGGTTATAATAAAATTGTGATTGCCCCTGAAGATCAACATAAAACTAACTTTATCACCCCATGGGGGAATTTATGTTATATATTCATGTCCTTTGATGTTAAGAATGTTGGGGCAACCTACCAATGTGCTATGACCTACATCTTCCATGACCTTATCCATACAATCATCGAGGACTACATGGATGACCTCCTTGAGAAGTCTAAATATCACAAGGACCACTTATCCATTCTTAAAATTATCTTTGAGAGACTTATCCATTACCATGTCCACCTCAATCCCAAGAAATGTATTTTTGGGTTCTTGTCAGGAAAACTCATTTTCTTCATCATTTACCTTTAAGTAATTCAAGTGTATCTAGCTAAAATTAAATCCATCCTCGAGATGCTACCTCTAACCAATCTTAAGCAACTCTATAGTCTATAGGGGAAGCTCCAATCCATTCACCACTTCATCTCTCAGCTCTTTGACCAGTGTCAACCCTTTCATCACCTCTTAAAAAAGGATATCTCTTTCAAGTGGCATATTGATTGTCAAAAGGCCTTTGATGTACTCAAAGAGTACCTTCTATCTCCACCTATCCTAACACCCCCTAAGGATGCCCAACCTTTCTACCTTTATATCTTTGCCACTGACCATTCCCTAGGGGAAATGCTTACCCATCAGGATGAACAACACAAAGAGTAATATGTCTATTACATAAGCTGCACCCTTGTAGACTACAAAACTTGGTATACTCATACTAAGAAACTTCGCTTTGTCCTAGTCTTCATGGCCACCAAACTTTGCCACTACCTTCTTAACCATAAAAGTTTTTTCATAACTGATACTTACCCACTCAAGTACATGCATTCCAATCCATACCAAAACCAACATATGGCCAAGTAGCTCATGATTTTAGCTTAGTTTGACCTTGAGTTCTTCTAGTAAAAGTCAATTAAGGGGAAAGTCATTGCTGACCAATTTGCTGATGCACCCTTAATAAACAACTAACCTCCTTCTCTTGAATTTATAGATGAGTCTATCACAAGCTATCCCAAGTAGATTTCACCAATCATGTAACCATGTTCTTCAATGGTTCCAAATTTTAATATGGTGGGGGAGTTGATATCATCCTTATCCCCCTTATCATTAAACCACTTCCTTTATCTTTTAAACTCAACTTTGAATGTACCAATAATGTGGTCAAATATGAAGACCTAGTACTAGGTCTCCAAACTACCTTAGCCTTAAGATTTAAAATAATCAACATATTTGGTGACTCCCAACTTATGGTCAATCAAGTCAATGACATCTACTAGTGTTATAATGAGATTTTTTAATTATATAGGTAGTTAATTACAAAACTCTTAGCATCATTTGGACACTACCATATTCAAACCACCCTATGATCTACCAAAAAGTTTGCTAACACCATAGCTTCTCTTACCTCTCAGATCCCATCAACACCCTTGGAATCCAAGAATCATTCATTGTCCATCACCTCACTGAACCCTCCTACATCAAACTAGATGTTCTAACCATTTTTTATGTGGAGGAGATCTAGACTAACCTTTAGTATCAACAAAACTTCAAATACCTTAACCTTGACATAGTTCCCTCTGGACTCTCTAGGAATGCCCATTGAGTATTTCTTTAGAGCACCTCACGCTATACCATTATGGGAGGCATCCTCTATAAAAATGACTCCAATGGTCTCCTTTTCCATTATCTCTATGGTCTAGAAGCCTCTCATGCTAGCAACGAGATGCACAATGATATATGTGGATGCCACTTTAGTGGATTCACTATGGCTAAGCACATCCTCCACCTGGGCTATTACTGGCCTACCCTTAATCAAGATTATTGTGATTGTGTGAAAAAGTGTGTCAGGTGTAAACATCATGCTAATTTACATCATGCACCTAGCCACAATCTTCATGGATCTGTCAATTTTTTGCCCTTTTCATAATGGGGTCTAGACCTTATTAGTGACATTAACCCACACTCTTCATAGTGACATCATTCTATCATCACCATGATCAAATAATTCACCAAATGGGTGGAGGTTATTCCTCTTATCTCTATAAAAACTAAAAATATTGTCTATCGCTTTGGTGTTCCCCATAAGATCATCATTGATAATGGAATATCCTTAAAAAACAAACAAGTTCAAGGTATTTATGACGTATTTGGAATTAAACTAAGCTTTTTATCACCTTATTTCCCATAAGAAAATGGAAAAGTAGAGGCCTCTAACAAAACACTTAATAACATGCTTACCAAAATGGTTAGTGCCTCAGGTCAGGATTGGCACTTACACATCCCTTTCAACTTATGGGTATATCGCACTAGCATCCAAACCCTTACAAGTGCTACACATTTTTCTTTCATGTTTGGAGCTGAGGCTATATTACCTCTCAAAGTCTAAATACCTTCTCTTCTTATCTCTTTTTGTGACCTTATTTTAGAAGATGATTATCATCACGAATGTTTATCTTGACTTGAGCTACTTGACGAGCATCATTTGGCCACCCTTTCCCATCTCTATGTCTATCAATAATGAATCAAGCATGCTTATAATAGACACCTAAAAGTGCTATAATTCAATATTGGATATCTCATTCTCAAGGAAAATCAACATGTAACTAATATGGAGAAAAGCAAAAGGGTAAAATTTGCTTTCAATTGGCTTAAACCCTACATCATAACCCATAAGTATATATCAGGAGCTTATCATTTGTCCTCTCTCAAAGGCAAACAAAAACTTGCACCTCTTAATGCTTCACATCTACATCCTTTCTATTGTTAAAGAGGGGTCATAATCACCATTTATCTAACTTAAGCTCATCCCCAAACCACATTTATTTCCCTCTTATTAGAGGTAATTGACTACCACTGAAGCATGTGATTATCTATCATAGTCATATCCTAATCTTGAACTATGGTTACCATGGATCTAACCATGGCATGATTCTCATGGTACTTCCCATCTCTCTTCGAGATTGATTCCCATGGTCATTGTCACCTAATGTTATTTTCACCTATGCAACCTTCTTGTGATATTAGTCTTGCCTTCATAAAGGCAACCCCTTGAGCATGTTTAAGCAAATATATGTTAAGCAAACTCAAACAAAAGCAAAATAAATATCAAAGTCCAAAAAAAAAAAAGAATCATGAGTCATTCTTAACATTCACAGACTGCTCCCTTGATGGATGGCTATTGAAAACCTATTTGAAATTGCTAAACGTAAGGTGGATTTCTCCCTTGAAGGACATCTATCAAAAGCATTTAAACTAAGCATATAAACTTAGACAACTCCCTTTAAGGATGGATGAGTAAATAATTTGTCAAAGATAGCTATTTTTGAGAATTTTCCCACATTGATCAGCTTCCTCAACCCCCCAAGTAAAATTAAAATAAGAAAAAGACCCACAAGCAAAATAATAGAATTTTGAAAGCTACAATCAGCTCTCATAAAAGCAATAATCTTGGAAGGATGTAATCAACTTTCCTTAGTAGAATTTTTGCATCAATTAGTCTACACATTATATATGAGAATATACTTACTTATATTATCTTTTTGGAAGCCTTTAGAGGAGGCATGCTAGTCTCACAAAAAGGTTCCAATTTCACCCACCCTCCCTCCATATATCATATGCATAAGATTATGAGCTTACTTGACACAATGTGATCAAGATACCCATTTATCAACCAAAGCATGCTAATGCAAAGAGTTTGAAAGGCTTATTTTCACTAAGACAATCCAACTTTGGGTTTCATTTTTGTCTTTACCAATGAAAAGGCATCATGTTTCTTTTCTTATCTTTTATTGGTTCATGTAGACGTACCTCTCATTATTCTTATCACTTCCTAAACATTTAGTTTATTATCTACTTTATGTATTCTCATTGCATCCTCAACCATATTCACATTTTATCTCCATGATCATAAATAATAAAAATAAAATAAACAAATGCAACATTACAAACTATATTCATGAACCACATCACATACCTATTCATGATCGAAACACCATGAGAGCACATCATTCCATAAACATCATCCTATCCATAAACCATCAAAACAACATATGAACATGCATCATATCCTAATTAAACCATTCATTATCATGAACATAAACAAAATCAATCATCAAAACATCATGAACCATATCATATATCATCTACAAATCTATCCATTTACCATAACATTATCACAATATATCATATCAAACAACATCAACATAACCATAAATAAAACAATTGTGATTACATCATCATATGTCATATATCCATCCATAACACATCCTATCATATCCATCAATAAAATCAGAACATCATAACCATCTTTCAAACATCACATGCCTAAGCTACTGAGTCAACATGTCATAAAGCATATGTAGGAAACCATAAACCATCAACCATAAGCATGAACATAAATAGCCAAAATAACATATAAATGATGGACCATGAACATATATCATAAACCATATATCATCATTATATACATCATTTCATCATCAATACATGTGATAATGTGTAAACTCTCTCTCAAAAACATGTACATCTCATTGCATCGACATGCAAGATAATATCAAAATAATGTACACTTATTTATACCAATATATTAGAACATGTGTAAAACATTCCCTTGGATCACCTAAACCCATACCACCTTCACTACTACCACCTATAGTATTGCCACTTTCCCTTGCACTCCCATTTGGTGGTGCCCCCTCTGATATCCCCACCTGGCCCATTATGGAGGCCCACTATCTTGGGGTAGTTATAGATGGCCCAATAGCCAAAATATCCTTGTACTCCCCATATATCATCACCTATGGTAGCTGATCTAACACCATTTCCTTGTAATACCTGAGCTCCTCAATGGTGGCTAAGTATTAGATCCTCAAAACAGTGGTTGGTGGTCCTTCTACCATTAGTACTAGTCCCCCTCCTACTACTACCCTCTATCTAAGAGAATATCTCCTACATGATTTCCCTAAGGGATGACTATGCCTGATCTTGCTCACTATTTAGAATCACCACCTATACTTATAGAGTGGCCACCTATCCCTATAACACTATTATATGGGCCTTTGTTACTACTAGTGCCACTACTATTTGTGCATCCTATGCTTATGATTATGTTAGGTCCACATCCATAGGCTAATGACCCACATCCCCTCATCTAAAATTGAAAACTATATATCTAACTTGGTACCAAGCTGCATATCCATCTACCACTCTAACATCATGAATAAGATCTCTTGCAGGCAATTCCTCATAGTCTAATACAACCTCCTCTAGCTATGGCTCTAAGAGTATGAACTCAACATCCTCCCTCCTATATCAAGGAAAATATATAGGGATCCCATGTAGCAATCTAAATGACCTTTACACCCTATCAATTGGGATGAGCTTAGTCTCACCCTCTCATCTCCTATAAATCCATTGCTAGCTCTACAATGATAAAGTATGATACCTATAACCTGCCTAGATCGACCAATCCAATTAAGGTTTCCACACTACATCACCAACCACCAAGCCATCTAGGGAATCTCTAAACCATTTTATATCTTAGGTACCTCCACTAGCCCTTGTCAGTACCAAATCACCTCTCCATCACATAAAGCCTACCCAATGGTCTAAACATTTTGATATGCTCATACACCTAGTAGTGGAACATGAACTTGACACTAATCCCATACCTCCTATGTGCACAAAAAACTTATAGCTCTCTATAAATCTACATCAATAAAATGGGATCGCACCCAAATATAGTCTTCCCTAGTAACATCTCACCTAACCCCTAACAACAAATAGGGGAAGTGATTGCTACTCAAATTGAGAAGGGAAAAGTAGGATATACCCATCATCATCATTATTAGTAGGCACCTATCTATTGGTGAACTCTAGTATAGTAGCCCATACCACATGCCACCCATATGAAATCTTGCCTGCTCCCTGTCATCACTATAAATCTACTCCATGTAGTAATTTCACTACTTGCTCTCTATGTGGTAGATTGGATTCCCATGAATTGGTAGTCATTTATTCTGATGCACATCCTCTAGTAGGATGCTCATCTCTCCAGTAGGCAACATGAAAGTGTTTATAGATGGATCCCATCTCTCAATGAGATCCATGATCATCATTGCATCCTAAGGCAAATGTTGATAATGCCTCATGGCCCCTAGGCCAACATCCTTCATATGACACCACTCATCATCTTTCATACCATTATGAACCTCTACAAAGATCTATAGAACTTGGTTGCACATCTAGATTTGCTCATGTGCCTACAAAATAATCATATTAACACATGCACTTAGTTTTCCACCTCGAGCTAAGTACCAAACTATATCTACTTTTTTCAACTTATTTCAACCTATCCACTTAGATTTAGGATCTAACAACACACCAAACACTCTACATCTTAACCACATCCCTTTTCAACCCATATGATTATATCATATAACCTTTCTCCCCCTCTACCCAATATGAACCTTACAAAAACAAAGTCATTTTAACACCCTATCAATATCAAACTATCAACCATTATTACCACTTTAGCATCCTAAACCTACCCTAACATTTACAACTCTATCTTCTTAAACTATTTTATCCCCCACTTCACTCATACCATTAAACATCTCATACACATTTCAAAAAACCTCTACCCTTGGACCGTTGATGGTTCATTGAACCATTTTCAGTCCCCTAGGGGAATTTTAACCCCTAAGATTGATGGTTGATGGTTGGTGTCAACCACTAATGGTCACTATGTGTGACCATTAGTGGTGGAACCCCAAACCCTAGATCTCCCAAATTTCGAAAAAACACCTCAAAACAACACAAAAAGCACATAAGCCTAATCTACCACCTCTTACTTACCTAAAATACCATTTTACCATCAATTCTACCCATTCATTTACCCAATTTCAATAAAAATGGACATTAGGGCATCATGGCCCAAAATAACTTCCCAAAACCCTACCAATCCCAATCATAATCCAATCAAATTAACTAAGCTATCAAATTTAGCACACCTCCTACCTTATTATATGAGCATTACTATGGATGAAGCTCTAACCTCCCCACTTGACCACGTCCTTATCCACCCTCCATCTAGTTCACTCATATTCAATCTCCACAATCAAACCTGACACCTCAGTAATCATGTACTCCAACAAATCCTATCCTCTCCATAGTCAAACACAAGATTCCAAACACATAGAATCACTAGAGAGTAAAATGCCAAAGCATAATAGTAATCATGATTTCAAATTTTAATTTTTATCCCTAGTTTTGTAGGGTTTCCCTTAACCATCAATAGTCAAGGTGACCATTGATGGTTGACCTTAGTACATTTGACCATTGATGGTTAGGGTCCTCAACCTTTCAAATCTTTAAAATCCCCCCAACTAGGTGCTTAACCTTAGAGATCATCTTAACTCACTTCAACCAAAACTTGGAATTTTGAGATTACCCTTCTTTGACCCACCTTTTGATAGTGTCCACCTCGATGCTGGCTATTTTGACCTAGATTACTCACTCATTTTGTGATGACTTTGCATGGTCCATTTGACTACATCAACCATTTTTTCCATGTTGACCATTTGAATTTACACCACCTAGTGCATGACTTAACCAATCATGTTTTTTTTTGTTTCATAGGAGCACTTCCTACCTTAGATACTTGTACCCAATACTGACCCTATCTAGATGAATTATAGAGTTGCCTGATCAACCATGCCTAACATTATGGACTAGTTATTCTATCACTTGTACTTCTAAAACCAACCCTTATTTTTACCAACATTGGCACCTTTAGTCTTTGTATGATCTTGACCAATTTTAGTTAGTTGTATTTTGTGCACAAGTTTGCATCTCAAATGCCCAACCTCCCATCACCACCTCATGACTCAACATAAACCTTTTATCAAACCCTAACTTGATTTTGGTTTCACCTCATCAACTCTAAATTTGAGGGGGAACACCTCCTCTTATTATTGGGGCGACCATATCTTTGATAAATATTCCATTTTTGTTTTACAGCTCATTCACATAAGCCACACAACAAAAAGGGGAAAATTGTAAACACCAAAAATCCACACACTATGATTCTAAATGTTGAAAAACCCCCTAGACTACCTAGGACCCTCTTGGGACCAATATACACCAATCTATCCTAAATAAGATCATCCATAGTTAGTTTCACAAAATGGCTCAACCTAGCCTTCAAGACCTTTTTCTTTTAGGACCTAACCATCGATGGTCAGGGTAACCATCGATGGTCACCCTTAGGAAACCCTAACCATCGACAGTCATGCTCCACCTCATTAACTAAAAACATGTAATCATCCACATATCTTTTATAAATATAACTCATCTAAATCTTGTTATGAGCCTTTACATGGAAAAATTATACTTAGATGGACTAGTTATTCCTTGACTTCCACTTTTTGCTTGTGCCTATAAGAGGAGAGGAGCTTGGGAGGTCAAATCCATCTACAATAATTATCAAGAGGTTAGGGATTTAGGAGTGGTTTTTTGTAGGTCAATCAACATCATTAATTTAATTAACATCATCAATAATTCAACCATTATGTTGAGATCAGACTCATCGTCACCTCTCAACCAAGTTCTTGAGTATTATTACTCTACTAGATTTAACCCAGATTCTACCAATAGGTTAACTACTTTAACCACTCACCCAATCAACTTCTGGTAAGACAAGTACTTGTTTATTAATATTCATTTACTTTATTTCCATTTCACAATCATCCCAACCCTTACCCATCTCCAAAAATCCATATTTTGTCCTTACAATAAAGGACATTGATAAAGAAGAAATCAGGAAGGTTAATGTAGTAGTAGGGATGGATCCCTAAAACTTGTTTTAGTTTTATATCCTCCATCATGGCAAAAAAAGATAGAGTGACATTAATACAGGATCAAGCTTGAGGAGGATTTTAGGAATGGTTGTTGTGAATGGGATTAGGATCATTAATAATCCCTTCAATGTTAATTTCCCTCTCCCATATTTTTTCTTCCTATATAATAGCTTTGAGCTCTTGTTTTTCATACCTCAGTTGGAGATAGCTAAGATCTACCAAAATCACTTTTTAACACTCTCTTGAAGCAATACAAGATAATTTTTAGATTCTAGTTGAATGCTAAGTGTGCTTTATTTGATTTTGATGTGCAAAGTGTATGTTTTTATTCATCATCTATATGTTCTTCATGTACCTTGCTTCAATTTTATTAGTTTCTTTTAGGTTGTATGAAGTGTTAGCTAGTGACATTCCTCTTGAAGTGTCATAAGTCCATAGTGTCTTATATAGACCTAACTCCTTCTGTCCTTCAATTTGTGGGTCTCTTTTTATCCTTCATACAAAATAATCATGGTTACAACCTTGTCATTGAATCTGACCAGTTCTTGTCTTATTTGAACTCATTAGTAGTCATACAAGTGTATAGGCTGAAAGTGGATCATAGAATATTTGGTGTATTATTGTATTTACATAGATTTACATTCATGTATTTCTCTCCCTTTTCATCCCAATAGCATAGGTTTAGTAAAAGATACTATATTTTTATATTTTAGGAGCTATCCTCATTAAAAATCCTAGAGGTCTGATCCAACTTTAGGTAACACAACCTAGGGTCAGTCCCATGTTGCACTAAATTTGAGAGTAGGACTTGAACATTTCTAATTTCAGCTAGGGTAAAATCTAAGTCCTTAACAACATGCTTAGGAGATATCCATATATTTTTTTGACATCATATGGTTGATAAAATGAGTATGCCAATCTCTAGATATATTATACACGTCAAATGAAAAATTTTAGGGACCTATTTTTAGAAGTCAAATTTTTGTAGATTTTAAGAACCCTAAAATATATTTTAAAGTTAATACCAATGATTATATATCTTTTTCATTAATTTAAAGGAGATACCAATGCCCACTTTCTATATAAGACTTTTTTTTTGAGAGCTGAAACTGAAGAAGTGCTTGTAACTCATCTTCTATATGATATTGTTATATCTTAAACACAAATGAAATTGAGTAGAATTTCATAAAACTTTTATGCTAAAATCATAGATTATTTTCAAAGGTATGATTTTTTTGAGTCCATGGGAGTTATAATTTCCACTTTTTAGAACAATGTTAATGGTGAGTAATTGATGAGCAATTTCTTTCAGTAATACATGGGTTCTCTTATTAAGCATTTTAGTAAATCTATAGAGGTCAATGGAGTTGAAATTAAAGGTATTTTGTGAAATAATTTAATGAAATCTTAGTCAACACATTTTATAAATACAATGATTGATAAATATGAATATCTAAGTGAACCAATAGAAAATAGTACAATTACACAACTATGGAAAAAACCTTATCCTAGTAACATCTTGTGGGAAAATATTAATGAATATTTTGGATTATATGAACTTTATGAAATAATTATTTTATGATCAATGGTAGATAAAAGAGTATTTATTACATTATATTTCATTAAATAAAAACTTCAAAACAAATTGGATAAAAATCTAGAGACTACTTAAGTAGAGACCTATTTGAGATTGTATGTTTCACAAAATGTTGTGGAGATGTTTCCTTATGAAAAAGATTTGACAAAATGGAGTTATTTTACTAAAATAAGATGCATCAGTAATACAAGGATAATTATATGGGATGTAAATATTGAGAATGAATATGACATTGACATGGTAGATGTAAATGTCACTTATGACGAGCCAATTTGTCAAGGATTGTTTAAGCTACCTTAGTTTTAGTTTGATATTTATTGTAATTATCATTTTATAAAATCCAATTTCATATCTTTTTTTCATTGTAAAACATTCTAAATATGGAATTCATAATTTTTTTGACAACAATGTGATTTGCTTAACATATGTTCTCCATACCTTAATCCATTGTCGATACAACTTTCCCTTTATGTAATTGGGTCAAGTCAAATGGATCTAATTTTCTTTGTATTTTTAAAGATGGTATTGTTAAATATATATTTTTATTACTTCTAAAAAAACATAAATTTGATATTTTAACATGGTATTAATACTTTTTACCTTAAATTATAGCTTTAAATGATGAATAATAGTACCAAAATAAAAAAAATAAGAAAAAAAGAGAATAAGAAGAAAATAATAGAGAATAATAAGAAAATACTAGTAATAAGTTTATTTTCAAGGTAAGATAGACATGGGTATAGCTTAATCCAATCCAAAAAATTCCAAAATAGGTCTCAGAGTTGGAATTTCCATTGAACTTTCATTCACTTTTTTTACATAGTCAAGTAACCCTAAACTAGGGTTTGAGACACTAGAAACCTCATAACAATAAAAAAACACACTTTAAAATGGTTGAAACTTTAAAAATATGTGAAATAGGATGCAAGTGAAGTTTTGAAAGTAATTTTGAGGTTTGAAGTACCTGAAGTGTAATTTATTCAGTAATATTAGACTCGATGTGTAAAAATAAAGCTAAAACCCTTGTAATAACACTAAAATTTCCATATCTCAAAAATGACTTGGGAAAATTTGATGAAACTTCATAGGTAGGTGTGTTAGGGTGCATGTGAGCTATTGAGATTGATTTTAAAGTTTATTTCTAGTTTATTATTTTTATTACAAAACCCTAGCATAAGCAAGTGGGAAAGTTATTTATTGAGTTAGACCACATTAAGAGGGATACAAAAATATTTGAAACTCATAAGGTGTTTATGAATTAAGTCAAATAACCATTCAATAAGGTTAATTACTTGGTTTTTAGGGAGGCTACCTTGATAAACCTATTTATTGTCTTTTTCAAGAATCAACCTTAGAGAAGGTTGGAAACATGTTTGTTGAGTTAAAAAACATTGATATAAGTTCAAAACCCTATTGAAATCATAAAATTTATTAATTGAGTCAAATACCAAGACAAAATAAGTCTATAAGGCTATTTAATAAGAATACCTAATTGAGAAGAAAAAAGACCTTATTGAACCCCTACCTCATTTTCATTGCATATCAATAATTTTAACTTATTCAAGTGTCTAATAACAACTCAATAAATCCTTTCATAATTGAATTATATTAAATAATAATGCAAGAAACATAATCCAAACTGAGTTCAACTTAGAATCAAATATTTTACTTAGTACATGTCAAAGAGAATAATCAAGTTTCTATTGACCAAATAAGTAAAGCATAATTATTGCCTAGACTCCACATATATAATGATTTCATATGAGCACAACATGTTCACTTTCCAATAAAAAATTAAAACATAGCTAAATTGAATAATGAAATGCATAACAAAATCTTTTCCATTATCTAAAATCATGATTGGCACTAACTCTAATGCTATCAAAGGTAAGAAACTAGTTAAGACTGAAAAATGATATAAAATTCCATGTGATCATAACTGAATAAGACAAAATCACATCACATTCAAATTGATGCTTTGTCCAAATCCATACCAAAAAATATTTTCATTCAATTCATCAATGAATACAATCAAAATGAGACCATGTTGTTTGAACTAAGTCAACTCTTAATATACAACATTATTTAGTATAGTCAAGGTGCAACACAAATTTCTTAATCATATAATGCATCCAAGATTAAAAATGAACCATAGCTCAATAAAACAAGAGTATGTGAAACATAATAAACTTTTTTTTGAAACATAACATTGTCATTTGAAACTATTATTAGAAACATAACATTGTCATTTGAAAGTTTGAGACATAATAAAATGTTTTTTGAAACATCATAAGATATCATTATTTTTTAACAAACCCTTCCTCCACTTTCTCACTACCATAATTTGAAATCCTTGCCTCCCCTTTCTCTGTGGCATTCTTTAAAATTCTTTCCCTTATAAGATCCTCTATAATAGAAATAATATTATCAAGATTTTCTCTTTTCTCATTACCTACATCCCTTGTTGAAAGTAAACTTGGATATGCATCTATTTTCTATTTCAATAAAATCTCAAGGTCCATGCCATGCTTTTTAATTATTTTCTTAACCGTGTTTTTCTATTTATTTAATAGGACAATTTTTTCCTTGAATGTAATAAAAACATTTAAATTTTTTCGTGCATTTTTCAAATTCACATTGAGGACTTGCACTTCTTTTTTTAGATTTTCATATTTTGCCTACAATTTAAAAATGAAATATAATTAGATGAAAATCACAATAACTATAATATATTTGCTAAAAATGGTGATAATTTACCAAATATTTTTCCTTCTCCACATTGTAATTACGACAAGGATTATGTATCTTTCCCATTTGTTGAAGTAAGCTTGGGATTTCACATTTAAATTCTCTAACCTATTTAACGTAATACCCAAAATATTATCATTATTGTCATTAGTAACTAAAATTGACCTAGATTTAACTTGATTGAATAAATCATCAATCTTTTTGGGTTATTTTTGCACTAATGAAAATAAATTGAATTTTTGGGAGTGGTTGTGAAAATGGGCATTTATTTTCTTGATCAATGTTTTTTCCCTTATCTCTCATAGTTTTAAAGCATTTAGCTCATCCATAACACCCTCCTTAAGATTTGTAATTACATTTTCTGATAATAGATTATTTAATGGAAAAAGAGTTTGTTCATCATCAGAAAAAATTATCAATAATGGCTGGGCTAGGGGGTGAAGAGGTAGAAGGTCCTTCCTATGTAGGTATACTTAAAACTTGAATAAAATCATGTGGATTAAAATCACTAGCAGTTAAGTCACCACTTTTAATCCCAAGATATTCCTCTTGAAGATCAATATGTATAAAAATGTTACTCCTTGTGAACTAGACACACCACCGAGAGAGAAATCGAGGAACTCAAAACTTGATAGTTGCAGAGTTCCTCTGCTTTGTGTAGGAAATGATATATTTTTCCTCCTTGTGTGAATTTGGGTGGGTGGTGGTGGTGGGATAATTTTCCTCATAGATGAAGGGTGCCTTGAAAAAATAATTTTTATTTAAAATGGTAAATTAAAAAACAAAATTTAATGCTAATTCAAAATTTAACATTTATTATATGGAGTTAGAGAGAGTATGTCCTCCTCTCTACATGTCTGAATCAGAGTTAGAATGGTGGTTTCAACTATAAGAGGCAATCATCTAGTCAATAAAAATTTTAATTTAAGAAACATCAATTCAAAACCAAAAGTTAGAAAGTAACAAACCTTGGAAAAGTGGTTGAGAAGACTATGGAACTTGAAAAATAGGGGTTTGTTGAGTGCCTTCAATTTCAAGGTCAAAGGCACCAGAGTCAACTAAAAAAATTAAATAAATAAATAGAATAATATAAAAATTAAATTTTCTTATTGTATCATTTATCATTGAAATTTAGAATTAGGAAAACTTGCAAGTGGAAATGATTATGAAGAAGGCCTCATAAGTTTGGAAATTTGAAATGATGATTCTATAGACTCATAATCTCTAGAACCCTCTAGGGCATGATTTCTTTTTGAAATGGCTTGTGTTTTTGTGTTAAATGCATGAAGTATTAATTATAACAAGAAAATAAATATTACGTTTTAAATTTGTAATAGATTATAAAGTAAAATATTTAGATGATTTATTTGAATGCTAAACTAACCTCCTGATCATTAAGATATAAATAATTTGTGCTCATTTTTTGATGGAGCACAGTTGAAATTACTATTTTTTATAGATTATACAAGGCTTCATATGTTATGAATATAGAACACAAAGCAATATTAATGAATTAAATATGTAAATAAAATGAAACAAATACAACACAATAGAGACATAGATTTGAAGTGGTTCACCCAATATAGGTTAAGTCCACACACAAAAAATAGATCCTTCTTATTATTCAGTCCAAAAAATGAAGGGAAAAAACCTAGAATACATCCACTACCATATCCTCTTCACTCACACACCACATGCCACCATAATTACAATGCCGTCATATCAAAGGAGGGTTAAATATTAAGGCAAAAATATAAAAACATAATTCTACCATTAGATATGTGATCTAATAGTGAACGGTCTAGATTTACTACAAAATTACAATATTTTACAATGCATTTTTAACAAAATTTTGCTTCAGGGGCACTACCTCTGAACCCCTGCTAGGGGGGCTGGACCCCCATGATGACCATAGTGGGGGTGGGAGTTTCCCACCCACACCCCAGCTATTGGGAGTCGAGCATTATAATAAGATCAGGCTCCACCATCCAACAATCTCCCAGTTGGAGAATGACTGCTACAACTCCATCGTAAAACTCTTCCTTGGAATTTTCTTTGAACTTTGACCTTGGCTTGTTTCTCATCTTCATTGTTATCCCTGAAGACCTATTGAAGTTGAAAAACTCTCTAGCTTCTCCTTTGTGACTACTTTTGTTAGCATATCTTTAGGATTCTGACTTGTATGAATCTTTTCCAACTTCAATTGACCCTCCTCCAAAACTAAATGAATGAAGTGATACCTGAGTTATATATGTTTGGTTCTTAAGTAGAATGATTAATTATTTACTAAATGAATCACACTTTATCTATCAATATACAACCTTCAATCTTCCTGATTATGCCTCAAATCTTCCATGAACTGTTGCATCCATATCATCTCCTTGTTAGCTTCTGTAGATGTAACATACTCTTCCTCTATAGTTGACAAAGAAACTATCTTCTATAATTTTGAAATCTAACTAATTGTTGTATCACCAATAGTGAAAATATAACCTATGGTGCTCCTCCTACCATCTAAATCTTTAGCCATACCTACATCAACATATACTTATAAGGTAACATATGAACTTTCATAACACAATCATTTATTTGTGATCCCTCTCAAGTGCCTAAGAATCCACTTGACTTCATCCTAGTGCTCCTTTCCTAGATTATTCAGAAACCTATTGAAAAATCCCATTTCATGAGCAATATCTAGTCTCTTTCACACCATAACATACATTAAAATTCCAACTACTGAAGCATATGTAACTTTAGATATGTAAGTAATTTCTTCCTAAGTTTCAAGACACTGTTCCTTGCTTAATTTAAAGTTCCCTCCCAAAGGTGTACTTACAGGTTTTGCATCTTACATATTGAACATGACTAACACCTTCTTGACGTACTTTTCTTGAGACAATGCCAATTTTCTATTTTTCATGTCTCTTGTTATTCTCATACTAAGGATTTGCTTTTTAGCACCCAAAGCCTTCATTGCAAAAGAATTTGCTAATTTTATTTTGAGGTCATTTATATCATGCATGATAGACCCTACAACAAGCATACCATCTACATATAATAATAAGATAATATAGCTACCATTATATAATCTCTTAAAATAGACATGGTGGTTAGAATGACATCTAATATAACCTTGTTCTATCATAAACATGTCAAATTTCAAATAACACTACCTTGGAGCTTGCTTTAGACCATACAAACTCTTCTTCAACCTGCACAACATTTTCTCCTTACCTTTTACTTTGTATTCCTATGGCTACTCCATATATATTTGATCCTCAAAATCACCATGAAGGAAAGTAGTCTTCACATCTAACTGTTCAAGGTGAAAATCTTCTACTACTACCAAACTTAAAATAGTTCTTATGGAAGTCATTTTTACAAGTAGAGAAAATATTTCATCAAAATCATTACCTTTCTTTTTTGCAAACCCATTTACAACAAGTCTAGCCTTGTACCTCTTTTAGCCTTCATCGTTTTCCTTCAACCTATAAATCCATTTATTCTGCAATGTTCTTTTACTTGTAGGTAAATAAACCAAATCCCATGTTTGGTTATGTACCAGGGAGTCCATCTCTTCTTTCATGCCTTGCTCCCACTTCTTTCTGGTTTCTACCTGCATTGCTTCTTCATAGCTTTTTACCTCACCACCATCAGATAATAATAAATAATAAAGTGAAGGAGAATATTGTTCAAGGAGTCTATTTAATATGGTAGGTCTTCTAATTACACTTTCAAGAGTTTGAGGTACTTGTTGTTGTTGTAGTTATTTCACATTCTAATTTTTTAGCACTTTTGGAATTTCATTTCCTGTGATTTCATCAAGTATTGCATATTCTGTATTTGGCTTTTCTTGTTTATTTCCCTATAATTGATCTCTGTACATGAGCTTCTCATTAAAGATTGCATCTCTACTCTTAATGATTTTGCAATTTTCAAAATACCATAAATAGTAACCAAAATCATTAACTCCATATCCAATAAAAGTACATTTCTTGGGTTTTGCTTCAAGATTGGTTCTATTTTATTTATCTATATGGATAAATTCTTCACAACTAAAATTATTTAAGAAAACATAAACTACCTTTTACTTGTTCATGTTTATTTTAGAATGCCATCATCCAAAGGAATTGAAATCCATCTATTTATTAAGTAAATAACAATATCCAAAACATCTACCAAAAACTATAAGGGCAACCCTATATGTAATCTCATGCTCCTTGCACGCTCTATGATTGTCATGTTCATCCTTTCTGACACACCATTTTGTTGTGTTTTTCTTCGAACTATCTTTTCTATACAAATCATATAGGATGAATAATAATTATGAAATTCCTTATTGTAGCATTCACCTCCATTATCTGATCTAACACACTTCAACTTATTTCCTACCTCATTCTTAACTAAAGCCTTCCATTTATTCATAGTATCAAAAATATTAATTTTTTTGTATACAATAAACCTAAGTTTTTCTAGTTGCATCATCAATAAAAATAACATAATAAGAAGAGCCACCAAAGGATGATACTTGAACTGGTTCCCATATATCTATATGCAAAAGCTCTAAATTTTAATCCCTTTTTATCTTCCCAACTCTGAGAAATCTAACTCTCTTCTATTTTCCATACACAATGATCATAAAAATCCAAATCCACCTTCTTCAAATCTGGCAATAAATTCTTTGAGTGGAGAACTGACATCCCCTTCTCACTCATGCCCAAGTCTATGGTTCCATAGTTTTGTATCCACTTATGTAAAAGCTAAAGTAATAGAAGAGTCAACATTACCATCAAATAAATATAATGTACCTACCTTCTCTCCTTTTGATATTACTAGTGATCCTTTAGTGACCTTCTACAACTTTTCTACAAATGTAACTATGCATCCCTCACTTCCCAACTGCCTTACTAAAATTAGATTTCTTCTCAACTCAGGAACATGCCTCACCTCTTTCAACAACCATTTGTTTCCATTATGTAATTTTAACTATATCTTACCTTTTCCTACAATTTTAAAAGGTTCACCATCACCCAAATCACCTTGAACATAATCTTTAAAATATTTCTTATGGGGTGTATCATGAAATGAATCCCCTAAACCTAACACCCAATAATCATTAATGTTATCTAAATAAAGGATTAAATCATCTTGTAACACATCACCTATTACATTTGATTCTTTATTTTTATCTTGTTGTCCATATCCTTGTTTTCCTTTTTGAAACCAATAATATTTCTTTAGGTGTCCTTTCTTCCCACAAATCCAGTACACCAATGTTCCTTTATATTTGGATCTACCCTTCTAAAACTTATCATGATTCATTGGGCCCTGTCCTCTATCCTTTTATCTTCCCCTATTCTTCATAGTCAAAGAATTACCTAATGTCTCACCTATGCTTTTTCATCTCATTTCCTCACTAATAATAACACCAATAACATCATCAAACTTTAAAGTGTTTGAACTAGAGATAGAATTAATCACAACCATGACCAAGCCATTCCATCTTTCTAAAAATGAGCATAGAATGAAAATATCCCTAACTTCATCATAAAAATTTACTCCTACATAGCTTAACTGATTTGTGACCATGTTAAATTTATTTAAATGATCAGTAATTGACCCACCTTTTAACATTTATAGATTAAATAAATGATTCAGAAGAAATACCTTATTGGAGGCTGAGGGTTTTTCATACACTCTATCTAATACCTTTATCACATCTATTGTTGTCTTTTCTTTTGAAATATTTAAGGCCACCAATTCTTCTAGGTACAATTATATTTTTCCTAGTGTCTTTTTGTCAAGAACCTCCCAATATTCATCCTTCATAGTCACCAACTTCTTTATTGTTATACTTAATGGTAGGAAAAGATCCTTTTGATATAGATAGTCCTCTATTTTCATGTTCTATAGCTGGTAGTTTTGGCCATTGAAATTTTTGACCTTAAACTTTCCTTCTCATGCCATTGCTCCCACATGAACTTAAAACCCTCTTTTCCTATGAGGTTATCTGCCAAATAAACCTTTGATTCTAATACTAGTTGTTAGGAATATATAAAATAGAGTAATATTAATGAATTAAAGAAGGAAAAAATAATAATACAATGGAGACATAGAGTTAACGTGGTTCACCCAATATGAGCTATGTCCACATAGAAATAACCAGTCCTTATTATTCAGTCCAACAAATGAAGAGAAAAAACCTATAATACATCCACTATCATATCCTCTTCACTCACACATAATATGTCACCATAATTACAATGCCCTAATATCAAAGGAGGGTTACATGTTAGGGCAAAATTTCATAAAAAATAATTTCTACCATTAGATATGTGACCTATTAGTGAATGGTATAGATTTATTATGAAATTATAATATTTTACAATGTATTTTTAACAAAATTTTACTTCAAGGGTGTTGTTCTTGAACCCCCACTATGGGGCCTTCCAAGTAGGTCACCCCCTAGACCCCCATGGTAGCCATCGTGGGGGGGACATTGCCCCCCCTGCCCCCCACATCGCCCCTATTAGGAACTGGGCATTATAATAAGATTAGGCTCCTCCATCCAACATCATAGTACAAGGCTAGAATAAAATTGGAATAATAAATTATAGAACTTTGATTGAAACAAGCATAATTAAAATATAATCTAATCCCGCTAGATATAAATGTACACTAGTCAAATTTTAAACCTACAAGAGTACAAAAAAATTAGACAAAATCTCAAAAGGGAATGTTTATTGGTTTTCCTTGTAAGATTATTCTTGCTTGAAAAAATTGAACAATGGGTTTGATATTTTATCAAATTAGAGCCCCTTTTTAATCTACCTATCTATAATGAAATAAAAAAAAGTAATTACTATATTAGTAAAAAGGCATGATAATTTACAAAACCTATTTAAATTTTGAATAATAATGATATAAATATGAATTAGACCAATCTGTAAGTTGTAGGTAGACTCCAAATATTTTTTGTTGTCATTAGTTAACATCCCTTTTGTAGTCATAGGATTGGCATTTTGGTGTGGAAGACCTATCAAATTATTAATATCTAAAGGCAAGGTACCAAAAGAAATTAATTTAGAGTTGACATTGACACTAAACCTTGTCTCACTATTATCATAGCATGAAATGAGGTATTTCAAAAAGATTTTGTTTGTTTCATACTTAAACATATAAATGAGGCCTCAAAAATTACACTTGGGAATCTAATCGGTGTATTAATCTAGTTACTATAGTAGTTTCAAAATATTAGAACAGAACAAATTCTTGAAAACATATTTCCTTGTGGAATATATGTTGTAATTATATCCTATCAATGTTTTAGCTGTGCTGTTATGTAAAACACAAGAGAAAATGCATGTGCAAGTGTGTAAACTAAAAAAATGATGGAAATGGGGATATTTATAAGTGGTGAAAAATGGTGACATTTGGAATCTAAGGTAGCCAATTGCATATGTAACCAAATAACATTTTAACCAACTAATTATATTATGAAATTGACCAATTTTTTTATCAATTAGTTGTATTACACAATTGGTCGATAATGGTTATTGAAAGGTTGTGATTTGCAATCATTTGGTAAATACTACCAGTTGGATGTATAATGCAACCTGTCAATAACCATCAATAATTGGTTACATTATGCAATCAATTAGTCATTGTTTCCAACTAAATACATAGTGAAAACATTAGACAACCACTATTGATGGGTTGCGTAATGCACCTAAACAAAAACCATTACCATCCAACTACATAATGCAATCAATCAACAATCAAAATCAGTCAATTGCATGCCATAGTTAATTGATTGTATGGAAAAATAAAAAAATAAAATTCATGTGTAGTTCACCTCTCATCCCATTGGATTCACCATCACACCTACAATTTTGCCATGACCACAAAACAAATATCTATAGATTATCCAATAAAATATAAGGGGATTTCTAATAAAAGATCTTAAAATTTACCTTGGGGGTGCATTTTTCCTTTTCATATTCATATAGTTGTTTTGAATATTATAGCCATTGACTTGATATAATGTTTTTTTTTTGTGTTCTTTTTGAGATTGATGAATATGATCAAAACACATTACAAAACAAGTATGAGAGATTTTGTATTTTCACTTTGAATTAGAGAGGGGACTTTTGTAACCAAAATTTAAGTTATCTATATGAATATTGGCAACAGTTAAAAACACACAATATTAAAATTCACTTACTAAAGGAATGATACAAAAAAATTAAGGTCATATAAGTTTGTATATAAATATTTTGTTACTTGTTTATTTATTTTTTAATTTTTGACTTAAAAATTATAATTATTTAATAAGAATCTATTTTAAAAGGGATGGAAAAATAGTTATGTGTCAAAATAAATAGTTCAACGTGGAAATAAAATTTATTTAAATTTAATAAAAAAAATATATACCACTTAAAATAGTTGATGTTTATCAAAATTTTCCCTAAATTAAATTCAAACTATAAATTTACAACATGTCACATATTCCACCATCCTCCTATGATTATAAGTAAACTAAGATCCAATTATTACACTATGAAACTCACATATCTTGACCCTCCTAAAGACACTTTCGATAAGGAATGTAATTTAATATGTGAATGTAGTCCATCTTATTCAATATTAGATTATTTTGCATCATAATAATCTATAATTTCATGTGTCATGTTTTGATCATCTATAACATCTGTTACGTATCAAAATTGTTGTCACTTTGTTTTATCACAAGTTTAGAATGCATGTTTAGAAATAATATCAATTTAATAATGGGGCATCTATTAACAATGATATCTCTAACTTGATATATTTTAATTAATTTCCATGATGTTCTTTACATTGAAGATCTATGGCTTAAGGCCCTTAGTTTTATTATGAAGGTTATTCACACCATTGTGAAATTATGAAATAAATGCACTAGATCCTCAACCTAAAAAACAAAGACACTGAGTTTGGAAATGAAATAAAAATGAAAATACCTCATAATACCTTTCACCCAAAATTGTGCCTTATACTCAATAAATGTTGGAACCTCAACTCTATGCCTTTCCCTGTGACTAAGACATTTCTCAATGGTTATTAGACCATTATATAGTCCAAGAAGTAAAAAAATTACTTGTGAATTATGTACCAAGGGATTATTATTATAGATTTAATTTTGCACATGGGTATGCCCAACCCTAATGTCCATGCATGAGGATATAAATTGAAATATTCAATGATTTATTTTATTTTTTCATTCATTCTCAATAAGTTTGGATATGGATTCATTCCTTTATCAAACCATATAGACATGAGGCTTTTATTTGGAAGATAGTATTATTGGTTGATTCTACCATACTAATAAAATTTAGAATATATTTCTCATTACAAAAAAATACTTATTTGGAAGACAATTTTTATGCAATTTTTAATCATATAATGTTTTAGAAAGATATTATTCTATTAATAAATTCATATATTTTATATTTAATATTATGCTACATATTCAAGTGAAATTAGAAAAAATATCTCTAGAGTTTTCCACCTTTGTACTCTTATCAATCATTAGGGAAATATTCCTTTTACAATGATTGACATTCCCTTTTATTCCCCATGGAATAACTCCCTTGGTCATGGATAATGGCATGGATAATGTGAAATGAATTAGCATTGTGAAAACATAAATTTTGTTTTCTATACAATTCCTTATACACGTTTTCTACCAACATGTGATCATGGAGGATAACCCTATAGTTAAAATAGGTATGATGTTAAAGGTAGTTAGGTGACCCTTCTGCATGGAAAATTAATCTATTTATCCTTGTAAATATCTACACCAAGGTATAAACATGGAAAGGATGAATAAAAGAAAAGAATAAAAAAATTAGTGGAATCTTGTACCTACCATCCAAACTATATCTAATGATAGTCGGTATGGAGATAATCATAATAATCCTTGACCTATTTTATATTGGCTTTGTGATAATTGTGTCTTGATATTATTCACTCACTCACACACACACACACACACACACACACACACACACACACACACACACACACACACACACACACACACACACACACACACACACACACACACACACACACACACACACACACACACACACACACACACACACACACATTATAAGTGTGTCTGAGCATAAATTTAATAGGATTTATTAAGCTTACAAAATTTGTATTATAGAGCCATATATATAAGCCTACATATGCTCATAATAGTCCTAAAAAATAGAAAGAGCATATAACCAAATTATAATCTATAATCTTCTAAATTATCTAATATTTTCATAATAAAATTATTTTACTAATTTAGTTTTAACAACTAACAATTCTAACCTAAAAAATTTATGGGTTTTTTTTATAAATTATATACCTCACTTACATAAAAAATTTAATATGGTAAATTTATTCTAACACTTCCCCATTAATTTATCATAAATTGAAGAGTACAAGAGAGAATTTATGAATACATCAAACTTATCATGTGAAATTGACTTCATGAAGACATCTGCACACTGATCTTGAGTGAGGAAATATTGGATATGTATATTGTGTTATTGAATGTGTTCATGTATGAAATGGACTTAAAATTCAATGTGCTTCATGCATTCATGAAAAAGTGGATTGTGAACAAGTTTAAGAATACCCTAATTATCATAGTTTAGAATTATAGGTTAAGTCTGTGGAACTCCCAAACCTGATAGTATGTGATGTATTCATATAAATTCATATAAATATCATCCTACAACATGATATTCTACCTTAGTATAATAATAAGAATGGAAATTTTTCTTCTTGTTCCCACAAGAGATTGGACCAAATCCCAAAAACAATAGAAACCAAAATGTGGATTTTCTATCATCAATTGAAATTATAAGATTCATGTTTGTGTATCCTATCAATAAAAACTTATCATTCTTCTTAATGCTAGGCCATAATCCATTATTCCTCAAATATATCTCAATACCAACTTAGATACTTTCCAATGGCTTATCTTTGTCTCTTGCATGAATCAAGAAAGATAGATTGCATCATAGATAATATCTGGCCTAGTGTATGTGAGGTACTTGAGACTTCCAATCAAATGATGATAAAGAGTGTCATCTACAAATAGTGATGGATCAAAGAGAGACAATTGAAGCTTTATTTCCATATGTGTAGCCATTGGTTTGCAATCCATCATCTAAAACCTTTAGATCAATGTCTTGGTATAATTCATCTGAGAGATGAGTATTTGGTGTTATTTTTACCATACTTCCAATCCAAGATAGTAGTTTAGTATCCTAAGATCTATCATGTCAAATGATCTATTGAGATATTTAATTATTGCATCAATAATATTCACTAAGTTACTAATGATGACTACATCATCAAAATAAAAAATAATAATAACAATCTCCCTCCCTTGATTTTTGAGGTAGAGATTGGGATCCTATGGCTTCCTCTAAAATCCATGCTTCACAAGATACTCATCCATTTTTATATACTAGGCTCTAGGAGCCTATTTGAGACCATACAAATATTTTATGAATCTTCACACCTTTTGCTCTGGCCTTGGTGTGACATTAACTTCTATTTAAGTCATGTAGACCTTTTACTATAGATATTAATTTAAGAAGGTAATTTTAATGTTCATCTGATGAATGATCCATACAAATTATATAGCCAGTACAATGATCATTCTAATTGTATTTATCTTAGTTATAGGATCAAAAGTCTCTTCATAGTCTATACCTTCTTGATGTGCATAGCCCTTTGCTAAGATTCTTGCCTTGCGCTTGTCTATACTACCATCTACTTTGTATTTTGTCTTAAAGACCCATTGTAATTTGATAGATTTCTTCCTTGGTGGAAGATCAATAAGTTTCCATGTGTCATTTTTCATGAGAAACTAATATTCAACATCCATGGCATCTTTTTAAGGTTTGGACTCTAGAGCTTCAAGGACTATATAGGGCTCAAGTTTCTCTACAACAATTCTCATTAAGGCCAAATTTACATTTGCACAAGCTATAATTTAAATCCTTAGTCTTGTGGATGAATTTTTTAGAGGTCCATCCAATTTTGCATTTCAAATTATACTTGTATATCATTTAGGCATAAGTTGAGTAGTAGTTGGTGGTGCTAAAGATTATTGTTAGGATCTTACAGCATAATTGATTACTTTTGTGTAAGCAACTAAACACTAAATTAAACCAAAATTAATAAGTAACTAGAAATCAAAAAATCAAAGAATATGAGATACAAGAAACAATGAAAACTTGTATTAAACTCTTCCAGAAGGAAATACAATGAAGAAATCACACTTTCTTCCACACCTCTCAGATGTACAGATCTCTTTCCGTCAAGAGTTCTCTCTCTCACAATTACAACCAATTCAATCCTTAAATTGTCTACACTTTTTCTCATATCTACAAGCTATGAAGATCTAACCCTATTATATAATACTAGGATTCATGAGCTATGCATTCTCCACCGTTAGATACACCTCTTAATCAAAGGTTCAAATTAGTCCTGCCAAAAATAGAAATGCAGACTCAATACTAACAGTTAATCTTATCATGCAAACAATCTATTTTTTCTCGAAAATAAACTTCTAGAATGCACAGGTGACTGATGTCGGTACCTGTCTATCTTCATATGATCGACATCGGCCAATCCATAACTGATGTCAACAGCTTTTAGTTGACTCCTGACCGATGTCAGTGACTGTGTAACTCTAGCAACCTTGCATTTACTCATCTGGTAAAGCTTTTATCTCCACAACTCAACAATATCCCACTTGGAGATAAATAGTTGCACCTATAGCTGTATAGCAACATCCTCTAGCTTGTTTCACCATCTTCAAGTTCAATCTTGAAGACCAACAAAAGTTGAATGAAGATTCAACTTCTCCTTTGTTACTGGCTTTGTTAACATATCAGTAAGGTTCTCATCCATATGGATCTTTTCCAGCTTCAACTATCCATCCTCCAATACCTATCTAATGAAGTGGTACCTAAGCTGTATATGTTTGGTTCTTGAATGAAAGGCTGAATTCTTTGCCAAATGAATTGCACTTTGACTATCACTGTATAATCTGCAACTCTCTTGCTCCTTTCCCAACTCTTCCATGAACCGAGTCATCCAAATCATTTCCTTGCTAGCCTCTATGACTGTAATGTATTCTACCTCTGTAGTAGACAAGGCAACAACCTTCTAAAACTTTGAAATCTAGCTAACCGCCGTTCCACCAACAGTGAACACATATCCTATGGTGCTTCTCCTACCATCTAAGTCACCTGCCATATCTGAATATACATACCCATATAGAGAAGTGTTTGACCCTCCATAGCATAAATTCCTACTGCTGGTCCCTCTCAGATATCTGAGAATCCACTGAACTACTTTCCAGTGTTCCTTTCCTGGATTGGCCATAAACTTGCTGACAACTCCCACTGCTTGGGCAATATGAGGTCTAGTACATACCATTGCATACATCAATCTCCCAACTACTAAAGCATATGGAACTCTACTCATGTATTAAACCTCATCATGTGATTTAGGACACTGTTATTTGCTCAACTTGAAGTGTCCAGCCATAGGTGTGCTTACCGGTTTTGCATCCTGCATATTGAACCTCTCCAACACCTTGTTCACATAATCCTCTTGAGACAAAATCAAACTGTGATTTTTCCTATCTCTCTTAATACTCATGCCAAGGATTTTGTTTGCTGCTCCTAAATCCTTCATGGCAAATGTGTGAGCTAATTTACCTTAAGCTCAATAATATCTTGCATGTGTGAACTTGCAACAAGCATATCATCTACATACAGTAATAGGATAATATAACTACCATTATCCAATCTGTTAAAATAAACACAATGGTTAGATTGACATCTACTAAAGCCATGCTCTATCATAAACCTGTCAAACCTCAAATACCATTGTCTTGGAGCCTGCTTAAGACCATATAAGCTTTTCTTCAACCTACACACAAGTTTCTCCTTACCTTTGACCTCAAAACCTTCCGGCTGATCCATATATATTTTTTCATCCAAATCTCCATGAAAAAACGCTGTCTTAACATCAAGCTACTCAAGATACAAATCTTTAATAGCAACTAAAGACAATACAGTCCGAATAGAAGTCATCTTTACTACAGGAGAAAAAATTTCACCAAAATCAATACCTGGTTTTTGTGCAACTCCTTTTACTACCAACCTGGCCTTATGTCTCATTTATCCATTCTAACCTTCCTTTAACCTATAAACCCATTTGTTTTTCAGTGCTTTCTTTTTGGCTGGCAACTCAACTAAATCCCACATTTGGTTCTCTTTCAAGGAATCAATTTCCTCCTTCATGCCATGCTCCCACTATTTTTGGGATTCTACCTACATTGCCTCATTAAAACTTTCTGGTTCTCCACCATCAGTGAGCAACAAGTAGTTTAATGAAGGGGAATAACGAATTGGAGGTTTACTTACCCTTTCAGACCTCCTCATGGGTGTTTGAGACTCATTCACTGCTTGCTGTCTGCCCAAATTCTTTGTCAGTGACTGATCTCGATCAACTCTGGGTCTGTACCTGACTGACATCGATTCTACCTGACCGACGTTGGTTCTTTCCTGACTGATGTCGGTTACTGTCTGACTGACATCAATTCCTTTATGACTAATGTTAGTTCCTTCCTGACTGATGTCAGTGTTTGTGTTTTCTTGTGTGTGAAAATTCTTACACACGAGCTCATTTTGGATCATAACCTCGTCCAAATCACCATTACCCAGCTCAAAATTATTCAACGTCTTAAGTTGATCACTATACATCACCTTTTCATTGAAAACAACATCATGGATTCTAATAATTTTGTTAGTTCCTAAATTCTACAACTGGAATCCAAAATCTCCAGAGCCATAACCAATAAAAGTGCACCGCATAGATTTAGCATCCAACTTCTTTCTATTTTCTTTATCAATGTGCACAAAAGCTTCAAAACCAAAAACTCTGAGAAATGAAAGATCTACCTTTTTACCTATCCAAGCCTCTTCTAGAATTCCACCATCCAGTTAGTAGAGGGTCCTTTGTTAATCAGGTAAACCACAATATCCATAGCTTTTGCCCAAAACTGTAAGAACAAACCAGCATGCAACCTCATACTCCATGCACGCTCCATTATTGTTCTATTCATCCTTTCAACAACTCCATTTTGCTGAGGTGTCTTTGGAACCATCCTTTCCGTACGTATTCCACTCATAGAATAGTATCCGTTGAATTTATTGCTGCAGTACTCACCACCATTGTCAGGTCTAAGGCACTTCAATCTCAAACTTGTTTCATTCTCAACCAAAGCTTTCCATTTCTTAAATGTGTCAAAAACATCAGATTTCCTCTTTATGCAATAAACCCATACCTTTTTTGTAGCATCATCAATGAAAGTAACATAATACTGTGATCCTCCAATAGAAGTTACCTGAGCTGGTCCCCACATGTCTGTGTGAATAAGCTCCAACTTGTGCTTCTTCTTTGTTGACCCAGTTTTGAGAAACCTCACTCTCTTCTATTTTCCAAAAATACAATGCTCACAGAAATCTAGATCTATGCTTTTCAAATCTGAAAGCTTACCTTTTGACTTAAGAACAGTCATTCCCTTCTCACTCATGTGGCCAAGCCTACAGTGCCACAACTTTGCATCTACATCTAAAGTAGATAGAATAGAAGGAGAATAATCAGTAATACAATTACACAGATAAAGAGTACCTACTCTCTTATCTCTGGCTAATACAAGTGCACCCTTGGAAACTTTCCAAGATTCAGCTATGAGAGTTATTGTGCAACCCTCATCCCCCAACTTTCCTTCAAAAATTAGATTCTTCTTCAGGATGGGTACATGCATGACATCCTTCAACACCCATGTGTTGCCATTCTACAATTTCAGCTACACTTTTCCTTTGCCAACAATTTTACAAGGCTCATCATCCCCTAAATAGACTATTCCAAAATCTCCATGGACATAATCATTGAAAAATTCTCTATTTGGGGTTGCATGGAAAGAGGCACCAGAATCTAAAACTCAAGATTCTATTTTACTATCCAAAAAAAATATAAGAGCATCTTGTGTAACAATACCTGTAACTTTTGCTTCTTCTTTACCTTCATGCTGATTTTCTTCTTTAACTTTCAACCAACAATCTTTCTTTGCATGCCCTTTCTTTCCACAATTCTAGTAGGTTATTTTTCTTCCATTTCTAGACTTGGATCTACTTCTCATCTTTGACTTTGACCTTGATCTCCCTTGCTTGCCCTTCTCTTTTTGCCTTCCCCTGCTTTCAACACTTAAAGCATTACCTGATGATTCCCCAGTGCTTTTCCTGTGAGTTTCTTCATTCAAGATTACACTAACAACATCATCAACTTTCAAGATATTTGTAGCAGATGCAGTATTACTAACTGCCATTACCAAACTATGCCAACTTTCAGGTAAAGAGCATAAAATTAAGAGAGCCTTAATTTCATCATCAAAAACTATTTTGACTGAATTTAACTAATTTACTATTGCATGGAAACCATTAAGATGACTAGATACAGATCCACTTTCCTGCATTTGCAAATTAAATAATTGCTTCAGAAGATATACCTTATTCGAAGCTGAGGGATTTTCATATAAATTTGCCAAAGTATCCATTAACTCTATCATTGTCTTTGCCTGTCATAAGTTAGAAATCACAGAAGATGCCAGGATCAACCTTATAGATCCCAGAGGCTTTCTATCAAGAACATTCCATTCTTCATCTTGCATATCTATGGGCTTGCTTGAAACCCTACCCAACAGTAAGTACAGATCTTTCTAATACAAATAATCTTCTAACTGCATCCTCCATAATTGATAATTCTTGCCATTGAATTTCTCCATTCTTAGTTTACTTTCTTTTGCCATTGCTTTACTCCCACTCAATCTAAAACCCCTGTGAGTAAACCTATAATCAACAAACACTAACCCACTCTATACCAGCTGTTAGTGAACCAAGCTTTGATACCACTTGTTAGGATCTTATAGCATAATTGATTACTTTTGTGTAAGCAACTAAACACGAAATTAAACCAGAATTAATAAGTAACTAGAAATCAGAAACAACAAAGAATATGAGATACAAGAAACAATGAAAACTTGAATTAAAATCTTCTAGAAGGAAATACAATGAAGAAATCACACTTTCTTCCACACCTCTCAGATGTACAGATCTCTTTTCCTCAAGAGTTCTCTCTCTCACAATTACAACCAATTCAATCCTTGAATTATCTACACTTTTTCTCATGTCTACAAGCTATGAAGATCTAACCCTATTATATAATACTAGGATTCATGAGCTATGCATTCTCCACCGTTAGATACACCTCTTAATCAAAGGTTCAAATCAGTCCTACCAAAAATAGAAACGTGGACTCAATACTAATAGTTAATCTTATCATGCAAATAATCTATTTTTCCTCAAAAATAGACTTCTAGAATGCACAAGTGACTGACATCGGTCCCTGTCTATCTGCATATGACTGACGTCAACCGATCCATAATCGACGTTGATAGCTTCTGGTCGACTCCTGATAGATGTCAGTGACTGTGTGACTCCAGCAACCTTGCATTTTCTCATCTGGTAAAGCTTTTAGCTCCATAACTCAACAATTATAAATAGCCATCACCACTATTTTCATTTGGAAAGTTTACATGTATGATGCTTATATTATATGTCTATGTGGAATATGAATTAATTTTACCTTTCTCATCAAACATTACATCCTTAATAATAAGTATCTTCATATTCTTTGGATCAATCAGCTGATATGCTTTTGACTCAATATTATATCCCACAAAAATACATTCCAAAGTTTTCTTATCCAATTTATTCTTTTTCTTCTTTGGGACATGTATGTTTTCCTTGCACCCAAAAACTTGAAGATGAGATATTTTTAGATTCATCCCAATCCATGCTTCTTGTGGTGTAATTCAATTAAGGGTTTTGGTGGGTGACTTGTTTAAGAAGTACATGATTGTGAGACATGTTTTTACCCAATATTAACAAGGTAGTTGTGCATCCTCAACCATGCTTAGAAACATATATACAATGATGCAGTTACACCTTTTTGCAACCCCATTCTACTATGGGGCATGAGGAGCAGTGCATTGATGATGTATTCCACGATCTATGAGGTATGTACTAAATTTTTTACTGGTGTATTCCCCTTATGATATGAGCAAAGGGCCTTGATTTTACAACCTATTTCATTTTCAAAAGAGGCCTTAAACTCTTTGAAGGATTGAAATTATGGATCTTTAGACTTTAATAAAGAAACCCACATCTTTTAGGAGTGATCATCAATAAAGAGTTGTAAATACTCATATCCTTTTAAGCTAGAAGTCATGGGTCCACACAAATTGATGTGCACCAGATCTAATGGATAAATAGACCAATATTCACTTTTATGAAAAAGAGTTATTCATTGTTTACCAAGTAAGCAACTAGAACAAATATCAAAAGATTGTTTGAGTGTGGGAAGACCTCTAACCATGTTGTGTTTTTTTAATGCAATCAAATACCCATAACTCAAATGACCATATATTTTATGCCATAACTAATATGTGCCTAATGATCATTATGTACAATTTTCATTAGCCATCACCACTATTTTCATTTGGAAAGTTTACATGTATGATGCTTATATTATATGTCTATGTGGAATATGAATTAATTTTACCTTTCTCATCAAACATTACATCCTTAATAATAAGTATCTTCATATTCTTTGGATCAATCAGCTGATATGCTTTTGACTCAATATTATATCCCACAAAAATACATTCCAAAGTTTTCTTATCCAATTTATTCTTTTTCTTCTTTGGGACATGTATGTTTTCCTTGCACCCAAAAACTTGAAGATGAGATATTTTCAGATTCATCCCAATCCATGCTTCTTGTGGTGTAATTCAATTAAGGGTTTTGGTGGGTGACTTGTTTAAGAAGTACATGATTGTGAGACATGTTTTTACCCAATATTAACAAGGTAGTTGTGCATCCTCAACCATGCTTAGAAACATATATACAATGATGCACAATATGTGCCTAATGATCTTTGAATTTTTAATGTCTTATTCCTATTTTAACATGTTAACCAAGGAGGCAAAGTATGGTTTATAACCCATGACATTCAATGTGGTCACAAAAATTTTATATGCTGGGGGTAGAGCTCTAAGGACAATAGGAACAAAGATTCATCTTTCACTAGTTTGCCCAATACTTCAAATGAAGCCCACAAGGTTAAAAATCTATGAATAAAAGCCTCTAAATTTTCCTTAGATTTTAACTTTAGACTATGGAGTTAGATTTGTAGATTAATAATATGGTTGTTTACTTCAAAGACTATTTGAAGTGTATCCTAAGCATCCTCAGATGTAGTGGCAATATAGATACGAGGTTGTGCCTCATATGAGATTTAAAACATGATTATGAGCTTAGAATTATGATTGGCTTTATCATATTTTCAGTTTTTATCAACATATGTATCATGTTAGGTCCATGTGCCATCAAAAACTATCCATATGTCCTCAAATTCCAAGTGGGTTTTAACCTTAATTTTCCACACGGCATAGTTGTCAACTCAAAGAAGTTGTGTGTCTAGCAGAACAAAATGCTATCCATTTCTAGACATGTGTGAAAATTTGATTAAAATGTATAAAGGGTATGGATTAGTGCCTTATAAATCCAAAAATTTCCACTTTCTACATACTATTAGATCGATATACCAAACCTCTTTATATGTGTACCTTCTTATATACTTGTCAGTGCTAGAACAGTTTGTCCTTTTGATATACCCATCAATACGTGAAAGATAATTTAATGCATATGGATTAGAATGGTTTTGGGTACATAGACAATATGTGAAAGAGATTATCTCTATCATCAAAACCTACTTAAAAGGAATTTTGCATATGTGGGCATAACTTCCCTATATACTTGTAAATTCCAAGTGTAAGGATTTATGTCTATCAACAATAATGAATGAGTAATAGAGGAATAGTTTATGAAAATATCTAAACCCTATTACTCCCTGATGATTTGAAGGGTTGATGCCCATAAATTATTATTGAAATTATTTTAGGATATAAATATATTAGTTCAAATCATGACAACATTACTTGTAAATATGAACCAAAGGTGTCATTGATACCGAACACTGTGAATGTGATTTTTACAACCCTGTTATTTTTTCACTAATTTGATTTACCATATACATAATACTACATATGCTCATAATATTCCTAAAAAATAGGATGAGCATATAACCAAATTATAATTTTTAATCTTCTAAATTATGGAATAGTTTCATAATATAAATATTTTACGAACTTAGTTTTAACAGCTAATAATACTAACCTAAAAACAATGTGGGTTATTTTATAAATTAACAACCTCACTTACATAACAAACTTACTATCGTAAATTTATTCTAATAGTGTGTTTATATGTGTAGACAATTAAAATTGGACACTTATTTTTTATTTTAACTATCTATTAATTCTACACTAACATCACCCTTCAATTATCTAATTTGGTCTTCCATGTACATTGACATCTCTAGACAATTCACTATTCACCCCTGATCAATTAATCATTTGTTTCTCAAACATATTCAATTCTATAAAAACCACATCCCATTATATGATATAATTAATCAAAATTAATTATCTAATCATTCCCTAATGATAAATTCCATAACTTTTAAAAATTCATATTTATCTAAATTCATAAATCTAATAAATCCTCACTTGATGACATCACACCCCTCAAATCCAAATGCAATCTTCACACTCCCTTAAAAAATTAAATTTTAATTCATTTTATAATCCCAAGTCAATCCCTTATTTTAAATGGCATGTCATAATACCATGCCTCATAAATGCATCCTCTTTCACACTCTAGAATTATTATTACACACTCAATGGGGAGGACCAATCAATAAACTTGTTTTTTTTTGTTGCTTCCATATGATTGTGTGTGTATTTGTGCAATCTAATACCATGTATGCTCTTCCCTTTCACCATGAAGTGATTCCTTGAAATCACTAATGGCTTAGATTGATTTTTTTTATCCCAAATAAATGATATGTATGTTTTCCCCTTGTACCTTTAGGTGATCTTGGTGTATACACTCAATTTTCATCCCTCTCATGTTGAAATTACAATTAGAATGATTTATAGAAATGATTCAAAAAACCAAAATTATTCTACACATTTGACGTGCATATTTTGAAATGTATTAAGGTATCCCTGATTTGGGTAATGCAACATACACAATCATTAGCTTCATTTAATTCATCCTGAATCAAATTGTGAATATACAAGAGACATTTTGGATTAATGAGGTTGAATGGTTCTTCAAATTTCAAAGGTGGCTTCACTTTTCATTAAGTTAATTAAACTTTATTAACTAACATAATCTTCATTTAATGGAAAATATATATCTTTTGGAATTTCCCATTTTTATAAATTCATTAATTGGATTTATTCTTCCATTCTCATGACAAGTGGCCAAGTGGTTGATGACATCAGAATCATGACATCATGGATACATATCAAGAATGATGACATCATCATGAAATTTATCATTCAATAATAATGAATGCAAACAAATATCAAGATTAAGTCCATCCATGCCTCTTTAATGCAAACTCTTTTAAAAATATTTATGGAATTGAACCTCCAAAATCAAATTAATTCTAAGCCACATATCTTGATTTGAATTCAATGGCCATAATCAATCTGTAAAATCTATAAATAGAAGGGTTACCATATAATTTTCATAATATTTTTAGTGAAAATAAACTCTATAAAAATCCAAAGAAATATTCATCCCTTTTTTATAATTGGTCCATGAATCATTTCAGATTGTGCTTGGAGAGATTTTGATGGCTTTCATACTGTGACATTGAAGAAGACTTTGAGCTCTACATTTGGACACAAACATGTATGTGTGCCAGTTTCAAAAGAAACATCTAAATGGAAGGTGAAATGTCTTGTCTATGATTTCTATTGTTAATTTTGTTTCATCAAGTGTTTCCCATTTGATGAATCATGCTTGAAAAATATTTTTGAATTTGTTTGATCTTGAATAGTTAACATAGGCAACTCCCCTTCTCTTCACAACCAATTCTTGATTATCAACAACATACTCATCCAAACCAACAATGCCATAGAAATCCTCCTCCTAATTCAAACCAATAATAGGTCCCTTATCAAACATATAATTTAGATTATATAGTGAATATCCCTAATAAAACCACATAAAAGGGGTTCATCCCAAATTATATCAATCGCAACTAAGCCTATCAATCCTTGAATGCCCAAAAAAACACATCCTTTAATAAAAAATAAATCCCAATATAAAAAAATGGAATGAGATAAAGGAAGTTTTTTTAGGGCTTTAATTAGGTAAGCAAAGAAATCTTTATAAGTTATATGGCATATACCCTTACCCATTTGACATGAGTTTTCTTCAAGTACCCTTGCTACCTCATTTCAACTTGCCTAAGTTTGATAAATATGAAGGGAAAGGTGATCCATTAGAGAATCTAAAGGCATTCTTTGTTACATGATATAAAGTATATTTTATTAGTATTCAATTATTTCACTTGTTTCCTCACAGTCTGAGTGGCCAAGCCTTGGAGTGGTTCCTCCATTTTCCAAAGGGATTGGTCACCACTTTTGATAACATATCAAAAGTAACTATCTAAAATTTCTCCTACAACATAGAGAACAAATTAACTATGGTTGATTTGTGTAATTATAAACAACATGGTGGAGAGAGATTATCTACATTCTTGTAAAGATGGAGGCTTTAACTAGTCATTTACCACAAAATCTACTATATAAAAAACTGGCTAGTATTTTTACATAGAATATAAATGGTGAGGTAGCCTATAATTTAAAACTTCATTGTGCCAATATGTTTGAGGAAATCATAGACAAAGGGGTGCATATTGAAAATTCACTTTTTGACAACATCAAATTCAAATGCAAACACAAACACAAGCAAGTTCTTCGGAAAAACCCAAGGCCTTTCATAAAAATTAGAACACGGTTGGTAATGGAGTCATATAAATGAGGCATGTGTAAATAGTGAAACCATAACCCACTCAAAATAATTAATATAATTAACCACTCACACTACATAGAGGACCCCCACACAAGGGAGAATATCTTAACAAATGCTTTGGTGATCTCAGTGTGCCCATTGAGGTAGTATTTCAAAATTTAGTTGTAGTTAATATGATTATTTGGGAAATTATAAAGCCATTTACATAGGGCCAACCAAAGCTTCCATGATATAGATAAAATGAGTATTGCAATTATCATTGCATTAAATTCCATACAATCTATAGATGCATACAATTGAGGCATTTCATCTAGGATTTGCTCTAGAATGGAGAAATCAAGTTAGAAAAGAGTACTTCTAATGCTAATCAAAACATGGGTATATAAAATTATCCCTTCCCAAAGCAAAATAATAAATAATATAAGAATCATCAGTACCAAGCTCAAGGCCAGAACTAGAATCAACCTAATCATAATCAAGATCATGATTCCTAGACCAATCAAATTTATTATCATAATGTTCCATATGATTATGGTAATATTACGGGTTGTGTTAGTAAAAATTACATTATTACCATTAAGGTCACCCTTTTTCCACTATCTAACACTCATCAAAGTGTTGGCCCTTCTATTTCAGGGCCTACACATTCCTCTTAAAGTAATTCCCTACTAGATTAAAATGACATAGATACACCTTGAACTCTATAGATCACTATTCCTAGTCTTTCATCCATTTCATCTAATCTAGGTAACTCCCTCCCAAATTAAAATTATGAAATCATAAATAGACACCCATGAGTTACTCTCCAAAGCACTTAGCCATCTTCCACTACCAATCTTATTCAATACTTTGTGCATTTTAAATCCAAACCATCTCACCCTTCCATTGAGAACCAATATGATATTAGTGAATAGTTAAGAAAAACACCTTCACATATTTATATCATGGATATATTGCATACATTATAAGTTCATAAAAAAATATTAAATGACCTTATATAATAGTCTAAATTATCAAATTACATCGATCCTACCTGATTCTAAGTGATTATGGGGTATTTATCCCTAGGGCAACATCTGACATTCAATCAAAGTGATATGTCATCCTTTAGTCCTTTACACAACAATCCTCTATATATTGAAGCCAACATTTCTTACAAAAAAATAAAGTGGGTTCTCATGGATATTGATTAAATATTGAATATTCCTTCTTTAGAAATAATCAAACACTTTAGGTATACAATAACATAAATGCAACCAGACACTATCACTATTAAAGCCTACAACAATGTGGAGAGAGAATCATCAGGTACCATTTATATACCTATCATTGTTGGGTCTATAATTCATGATACCCTTTTCCATGTAATTGATATTCAATTGAACTATAATTTACACCTTGGCCTCCCTTAGATTAATGAAGTACAGATAGTCCCTTCTATGTTACACTAATGTATCAAATTCCATCATTTTAGACTAGAGGTCATTATTCTTGGCAATTTGTAGCCATACCAGTACTGTAAAAACCTAGAAGCTAAGTATAAGAAGAAAAATTATTATTCAAGAACAAATTTTTTATGTGAAAATAAAAAAAAAGTAATTCCTGTGTCTTTTAAATATAATTATATTAACCCAAGTGACCTTGCATCCATTTCCTCCAATTCACCTCCATAAATGTCCTCTCATTTTACCATTGAAGATCAGAATATTGGTACATATAACATAAAATAAGAATTCCACATTTCCAAAATGATAAAATATCCCAAATCCCATGGTAAAACCAACACTACCAAAACTCCTAGCAGGCCTAACATGATATGGCCAAAGAGGAGTGATTCTCAATTAGAAAATGCCACTTATGTTTGTCAAAGACACCTCACCAAATAAAGATCAACCCATAAGTTTTGAAGGGTATTAGTTGTATGGTGATGGTTTTTCCATGTGATTTCATATAATAAATTACCCCATTCATAATAGAATCATGGATAATCAAGACTATAAAGCAAAAGGTTTAGGGACAAAAGAGTAAGGCATCTTTGAACCTGCCCTTATGGAAAAACATAAAAGAAATAAAGGTCTTAGATACACACTAATTGGAGGTGACCCCTCAAATTTTGAGTTTGATATCACTTTAATGTCTTATAATTATACTCTTGGCAGTGACATAACATCCTCTTATAGTATTTATGGTGATATCAATGGCATTCTCACTATCATAACCCACACACCTCTTTCCCTCCATTATCCTTAACTAATCAATTATGACCATCAAGATTATATTATACTATTAGATGAATCTCATAATGAAGAGGTGATCTCTAAGTTCATGGGCTTCAGAGATGATCTACCTATTAGTGATCATAAACAAGGCTTAAATTTCACATTAGACCCTGCCACATAATTTGGAGTGCAAGCGAATTTCTTTGGTCACAAAAAAACATCAAATATTGAGATTCATTGGTAAAAACCTTTTGGATTAGGGAAAAAGTAAATAAAAAGATAAGTCCATTATTGAAAATCTATTTTAGGCACCCTTTGATGGGGAAATTCACTTACCTCCTCAAGAAGTGTAGATTCCTACAGGTTCACATTTCTCATTGGAGTCCAACATCAATTAAAAGGAGAAATGAGTCCTTGAGCACTTAGTTCAGGACTTTACATAGACATTTGTTAATTTACCACTACTAGACATGTTTGATTTTGACTATTCTTACATGGGTGAGCCTTATGGCTCATAATCAATTATAGAAGACTAGTTTCCTTTATTACCAACTATTTTAGAAAATGGTTCCATGCTTCTTGTAGAGTATGCCACCAAAGTAAACATTGGTATTTATGATGATCCAAAAATAGTTAAATTGGGTGCATCCTTAATTATAGAGGTGAATGTATTTATTATTTTTATTTTAAAATATTTTAATGACATCTTCACATGGACTTATGTAGATATGTTAGGATTGGATCCATCTCTGGTGGTACATCATCTTATTGTTCACCCAAATGCTAAGCCAATCAAATACAAGTTATGAAAAACACATATGCACATTTTTATCTTAGGCAAGAAAGATTTATAAAAACTATTAGGAATAAATTTTATCAATCCATTTTATTAATCCCAGTGAATCTTAAATATTATTCTAGTAATAACAAATCCACAAGGGATTTATTTATGTACTAATTCTTGGGGTATTAACAAATTTTGCCTTTAGGATTATTTTCACTTAAAAAATATTAACATGATATTCAATTCAACTAAAAGGTACGAGATGTTGTCCCTCATGGATAGATTATTAGGATATAACCATTTATAATTAGACCTAAAGACTGACACAAAAAAATGTTCACCACTATGTGGGGGACATTTTGTTATCAAATCATGCCATTTGGCTTGAAGAATGTCGATGCAACCTACCAATGTGAAATGATTGTCATATTCCATGACATGATACATTATATTATTGAATAATATGTGGATGAAATTAAAGCAAAGCCAAAAACATGTACATGACATCCTAAAGTTTTATGAAGAATATTTGAGACTTTGTGAATATAAGGTATGCCTCAATCCTAAGAAGTGTATATTTGGCATCACTTATTGAATATTACAAAGATTAATTATATCTTGTATGGGTATTGAATTAAATATTTAAAAGGTAAAGGACATCATGTAAATGTCTCCTCTTTCTACCCTAAAGAAACTCCACATTTTGTAAGGCAAAATCTAGCCCATTTTCTAGTTTGTCTCACAACTTGTAGATTAGCACCATCCTTTCATTCACCTTTTGAACAAAGGTGTCACTTTCTAGTGGAATACATATTTTCAACAATATTTTGAATAATTTGAAAACCTATTTGGCCAAAACATCAGTTTTGATCCCACCTATGCCAAGGATGTCACTGCTTCTTTACATCTCAAATATTGGACATGAACTGGGGGTACTTTTGGCTCAACATGATGACCAAGGCAAGGATTGTGCAATTTATTATTTGAGAAAAAAACTTGTGGCCTATGGACACAACTATACATCAATATATAAATATTTCTTATAAAATGTTTTCCCATCCCAAAAATTATGTCATTATATGCTAAACATCAAAACCATTGTGATTTCCATGATTGATACCCTCAAGTTTTGCTATCAAAAGCCACTTTGACTGGTCATATAACTAAGTGGGTAATGTTTCTAAGTGAGTTTTATGTTGAGTATTAGAACCAAAAAAATATTAAGGGTCAATTTATTATGGACCAACTTGTTGAAGCCCTTCTATTAGACACCAAACCACTCACTTTTGAGTTCACAAATGATTTGATCTTGGATTTAGAGGAAGTGCCTATTAAATCCAATTAGTGGAAGCTTTATTTTGATGTTTCTTTCACCTCTCATGGATCTAGGAATATAATTATTCTTATTCATCCATAAGGAGATATATTCCCAAGGCCTTTCACATTGGTTTTCATTATACTGAAAATATGGTAAAATATGAGGCACTCATTGTAGGACTCCACCTTGATATGCAATGTAAATTTATGTAGTTGATTGTATATGGGGATTTATAATTAATTATTAATTATTATTTAGACCAATAGTAGACCAAAGATGAGAAAATAGTGTAGATAGGATTACAAATCAAGTTAGTCAAGCATTAGTCCATACATAAAAAACTAACTAACTAAGACTATCTATTCCTATGGGAATTACAAAAGATAGAAAGAAACAAATGAAAGAAAATAACACCATATTACCTTCCCAAATGGATTCACCATACCTATGTGGCTCAAAATCATGTTCTCCCTTGATCAAGTATCCTTATCTTTGTCAACAATGGTGGTAAGCTCCTACAATGCCTCAAGAACACTCCATAAAACCTAGGCCCATGATTCCAAATCACTAAACTATCCTATCAATTAAGTTTGAAAGTAATATCTATGATCAAATAAAAATCCTTGTGGAAATAATTTAACATTATAACTTTACAATATTCAAGCTTAAAATTCATGTCCATGGCCTCTCTATTTATAGATTTTTGAGATTAATCAGGATCAATCATGACCATCCATCTCAATATTGAGATGTGTGGCCATGGATAATATTAATATTTGGAATTAAATCCATAATTATCTTCATCATGACCTTAGAATAAGGGGCATTGAATAGTCATGGGAGGAATTAACTAGGCATGGGTGACCAATAATCCTAATATTTGTGGCATTTATGGCCTAGAGATGTCTTCCCAATAAATGATGTCACTTGATGATGCAGTTAATAGGAATCAATTTTCAAAAATAAATATTCAACAACTCTCATGGAAAATCCACTTAATCTTTTGATTTGGATTAATTAGCCTTAAATAAGGTTAATCAACATTTGTGCAATTATTTGAAAATTGGTCCTCAATTAATCAAAATAGTCAAAAATTCATATTACTGAGTTGTAATTTGACTCGAGAAGAATTAGAAGGTTAAATTAGATGCAATAGAATCATATTTCCATTTAGGATTTTTACAACACAAAATAACAAAGGTATGTGGTGTGTACTAATGAATTTAGGACAAAAGAGTGATCCAGAGCATAAAAGATAAAATCATCATTTTGACTCGAAATGAATTGATCAAAGTTAGCTAGCCCATAAATTGCATTGCCCTATTTAGGGATAGTTTAACCTAAATTGGCACTTGTAAATTATAAATTTGAACCATTTATCGTGTTTTATAGATTTTGACCTAAAATGTGCATTTGAGTGCAATTCGAGTAAGATTGACAATTTCAACACAAATGGTGTTAGGAATTAGATGCCTGCATTTTACCCCTATTTGAGAAGGTGTAGTGAGAAATTCAGGGAAATAAACACATTTTCAAATAAAGGAGTTATCAAGAAGAAATTGGAATAGACCCATGGTTCCCCCTCAAAAGGACATACTAGGATGAAAGAAAAGGATGAACTCTCGAAAAGAGAGAGAAAGTGAGAGGTTAACCCATGGAATACATCACATCTAGATGAGTTAATGCTTGCACACATGATTACAATAAATGATAAAAATATAATTAGAATTATAATATGACCCAGAGATAGGGGGAATGGGAAAGATACAATCCATAAATATAAGCGACACATTATAAACATACCCAATTTGAGAGTACAAGTTATGTGTTTACGACATTGATCAATCTCGAGACAAGTTGCACACTAAAATATTTCCATCATGGGATTTATTATGGCTTATAATTAGAGGAAAAGGGAGAATGTTCTACTTCAAGAAGGGAAGCACCACTAGAATGGGGTCTCTAAAGAGAAGATAATAAGAAGTGCCTCAGTAGAGCAGATTTGATCATGACAAAACAATTTTACCCTAGTAGGGCAATTTTTGATCATTGATAAAGAATAAAGAATTATTTCCCCCTATAGATCTGATTGCATTTGGATGTTATTCAGATGTTGTGCCCTAGCATGGGCAATTGGCAAGAAAAATAACTCAAGGATATAACCCAAAAGATAGGTTAAAGTGAGCAGGCATAATCATACATGCGATGGTGTAATGGCTTAGAAAGCCATATAAAACCAAACATATGAGAATGTAAAAAGTGATGAGAGAGATTAAAATAAGAATGGAGATAGCTAAGATGACCTCAATAGAAATTGAGCACTGCCTACCTAGTTCCATGGACTCATGTTCCAACATGAACTTCAAGCCAATGTAGTTCACCCAAGCTTGGGAGAGAATGGAATGAGGAATGAGGAACAATGAAAAATGACCAAGAATTGATCAAAATCATAATATATGTGAAGAGATGCACATCTAATCATAGATAAATCCTAAAATGCATTCTACATAGAAGCCTAATTCCATATCATGAGCCTAGGTTTTGTAAAGTGTTCTTGAGAATCGTTCATTGGAGCTGATGTTGATGTTAAGACTTTGAGACTTGAGCACAAATTGCTTGCTATAAAAAAAGAAATTAGGCATCATAAGTATGAATAACTTAGAATGACATAAGATTCCAATTGCACTAAGCTAGTTCAAATGTGAATATCTATAACTAAGGATAATGGTAAAACAATGACCAAAACCAGAGTTACAATGATTTACATTTAAATAAAAAAGAAAAAAATAAAGAAAAAGATAAACATAAATTAACCTAAATTGAAATAAAGATATGATCTATCAAGACTTAAGTAGGAAAAAAATATTTAAAAACAAAAGTCAAAAATGTCTTAACGACATGAGACCGAGATATGAATAATCAAGATCCATGTGGACCATCAAGGCATTCTCGAACACAAAAGAGAAAATAAAAATCAAATAGAAAAACAAGAAACCAAAAATAATCAAATAAAAAAAGTGGTCCAAGAACAACGTAATAACATAGGATTAAAATATGAACAATCAAGATCCATGTGAATCATTAAGATGTTTTGAAACACAAAAGAGATAAGTAAAAAAAATCAAGGAAACATAAGACCAAGAATGGATATATGAGGTAATAAAAAAGAAAAGGAGAAGAAATAAAAGGAGAGGTGAAAAATCACAATAAAACACCAAGAAAACACAACAAAACACCAAGAGAACTCAAATAAACACACACAAACAAAAACCAAGTCAGTGCCGTTTAAAAACAAATGTTCATGCATATGTGGTAGAGGCATTACTTTCTACCACATCATGACAAAGAATAAGGACAATTGTTCCCTAATTAAAGAGGAACAATGATAGAAGAAATGGGGGAAGAGAAGAAAAGGAAGGGGTTGGCTGAGCTGACTCCAGATGTATCAAAAAAGTGGACATTGCCTACATAGTTATATGGATGCATGTTCTAACATGAACTTTAGGCCAAATGTAGTTCTTCCAAGAAATGAGATAAAAGAAAATTGATGATTGGACCAACATGATTAATGTTATAGAAGAAATAGAATATACAACAAACAAATGAGAATGTTTTGACAAATAAGAAGCAGATGAGAGAAGAAATAATGATCTTTCAAAATGGAAAGTTTGTGGGACAAGATGAAATGAGCTAGTGTTTTTGTGATTACAAAAGAATAAGAGCATTCAAACTTAACAATTACTTATAAAATGGCGAGAGCATGGGATGTTGTAAATATAATGTACAAATGTATAGAAGTGTGAGATAATTCTTTTATTATTTTATGGATCATGTTCTGATTTGTTTGGTATTTTCAAAGTATTTATAATTTTTTTGGTGTTTTTGGGATAAAATATGCACAAGGTGAGACCATCTAGTCAAGGAGATATACACCTTGAAAGTAGAGATTCCAATAAGATAGCTAAGTTAGATGCAATGGCCCATGCTCATAAATCAATGATACTGAGGTTCTTGATAAAACAAGAAAGAGCAAAAAATACTTAAACTAAGATGTGGTTGTTTACTTATATGAAACTACACAAGACTGTCTTGGATGAATTACTTTGTAGAACCACTACTGAAGATGTTCATAATGTTCATGAGACATAATCAAGATCATAATTGGTCAAGGGGAAAAAAATGTTCAAGCGTATAACATGTCTTAGACATAACAAAAAATATGACTCTTGAAGAGAACAACAAGAATAGGATGAAGAATGTGTTCAGAGTGCCAAGGATTCAAAGCCTTTACTATCAAGAATCATGAAAAGTGGATCAGGGTAGTATAAAATGTGTTTAATGTAAGATAAAAGGGTGGGATAAAATTGCAATAGAACAAGTTGCCCCCAAGTCAGGGGTCTTATAGATAATGGTTCAATTTTTTTCATGCATAAAACCTCTTGAGGTGTATGATGTTCATGGGTTTTAATAGTTCTTCACCATTAGGTTTAGCTAGTTAATATGCTTTTGATCCATAGTTCACTGTGATAATATATGGTCCTAACCAATTAGGCCAAAACTTACCTTTATTTTTGGGTTTAACATTCATGTTCTTTTGGTTCTCTTTTAAAAATAAGTCACCAATCTCAAATTCTCAAGGGAGAATGTGTTTGTTGTAGCTTCTCTGCAATTTGTTATGATAGGCCTATAAATTTTCTAAGGTAGCCAAATGCTTACCATCAAGAAACTCTAGTTCATGTAGTCATGAGGCTCTATAGTCTTCATTATCTTCAATGTGCTTCAGTGATTTTCTTAATGATGGGATCTCAATCTTGATTGAGATGATAGATTCAGTGCCAAAAATAAGGGAGTATGGGGTAGCTCTAGTTGGGGTACGATGATTGGTTCTATAAGCATAGAGGGAAATTTGTTTTTGTAAGTGCCAATTATAGCCAACATCATTAACAATGTTCTTTAAGATGGATAGAATGGTTTTATTTGATGCCTCATCTTGTCTGCTACCTTGAGGGTTATATAGAGTGAATTTATTGTGCTTGATTTTAATTTTTTCACAAAGATATTTCACATCTTGGTTCACAAAAGATCCACCATTATCAGATATAATACGTGCTAGGATGCAATATCGACAGATGATATGGTAATGAATGAATTTGACTATTTGTTTCCCAGTAACATAAGTGAGAGGAATGGCCTCAATCCACTTGGTAAAGTACTCAATTGTAGTAAAAATGTGCTTATGGCCATTTGAAGATGTTGGGTTACATTTTACAATGAGATCGAGACCCCACATTGAGAATGACCATGGTTTTGTAACTAGATGCAATGGTAAGGAAGGTTTATGTATCAATTTTCCATGTTGTTAATAAGGAACACACTTCTTTACATAATTTCAAGCATTTGTCTCCATTTTGGGCCAATAATAGCCTATTCTAAGGAGTTTCTTTGCTAAGACTACACCATTGGTATGGGACCCACACATTCCCTCATGAACCTCCTTTAGTTCCAGCTTGGATTCTCCCAAAGATAAATAATGAAGAAACATTTCATCATAGCATTTACGATAAAGCATGTTTCTAAGGAGGATATAATGTGTTAAGCAATGAAGTATTAGTTTTTTTGGTTGTTGGAAAGGTTGGTAAGATCAACAATGGTGCATATCCTCTTTGAATTTGATAGAATATGTGTCAGTTGAAGAATATTTTCAATTAGGAACTGATACTCTTTATCACTATCATTCATTTGAATCATGGAACCAATTATTGCCATGGCACTTATAGATCTATTATTGACTCACAAAACTAGCTCAAACTATAGAGATTTAAAATGTGTTTTGAGGTTATCAACAATTTTCTTATAAGGAACAAGCTTATCATCCTTGGTTTGATATTAGTTAGTTACCTAATTTATTATTAGATGCAAATCTCCATATACCTTTAAAATTTAAATATCCCACTATATGGTAAGATGGAGCCCTATAACCAATGCCTCATATTTAGCCATATTATTTGTACACTAAAATTGTATATGAAATGCTTTGGGGATCAAATCCCCTTATGGTGTGATCAATAATATGCTAGCTCCAGACCCCTGTGATGTGAAGGATCCATGAAAATAGAGCATCCACTATTCAGGTTCTTGTGATGCTTATTCTATCATCATGATAGAATCATCTGGAAGGTTAAAGGTGAGAGGTTGAATGGACATAATAGGAGCTTTTACAAGTTAGTTAGCAAGAACTTATCCTTTGATTACCTTCTGATTCTGGTACTCAATATCAAACTCACTAAGGAGCATAATCGATTTAATCATGCATCCTTGAAGAGCTACTTTAGATAAAAGGAACTTGAGAGGATCTACCTTGGTGATAATAATAGTTTTGTTATTTAACATTTAATGTCATAATTTCTATGTGGCAAACACCATAGCTAAACATGCTTTCTCAATAGGCATATAGTTATGTTCATAGGCAACCAATGTGTGGCTTAAATGATAAACAACATGTTCCTTACCATGATCATCATGCTGAGCCAAAAGTGCCCCTAGTGCATGTTCCATAGTTGGTATATAAAGAAATAGTGGCTTTCCTTATGTTGGAGGTCATAAGACTATTGGATTAGCCAAGTATGTTTTAAGCTTTGAAAATTCTATCTGACAATATTCATCCCATTGAAATATTACCCCTTTCTTTAAGAGATGAAAAAATGGGTGGCACTTATCTGCTAATTGAAAAATAAACCTACATATAGACTAGATCTTTCCTTGTAGACCTCACAACTATTTAAGATTATTTGGTGGAGGCATTTCCATAATAGCATTAACCTTTGTAGGTTCAACTTCAATCCCTCATTGTGATATAATGAACTGATGCAGGAGCATCATTTCTTAGAAGCACATTTATTCTGGCTTTGATGCATGTTTTAAATTATTTTTGTTTTCCCTCTATTTTGTTTTCTGTATTGTCAAAAACAAAAATACAAATTTTGTTTCTATTTCTATCCTACAAATCCAGCTGTAGGGGTAAGTGGTTAAACTGTTGGAATCTTCTTATCTTAGAAGATTGTTTTCTTCATTCTGGGATAATTGTTGCGCCCAGCTCAGGAGAGAATGAATGAGCAAAAGACAAAAAAAATAAAACAATAAAACAATACAGGCAGAAGAACAGGGAAAGAAGTTAAAAAAAAAAAAAAAAAGAGAGAGAGAAGAGAGCAGGGGGACGCAAAGGAGGCAGATTTGCAGACTTGGCAGAGGAATTGAAACGTAAGTCTCCTGATTTGAACATAGAGCAGGGGGACGCAAAGGAGGTAGATTTGCAGACTTGGCAGAGGAATTGAAACGTAAGTCTCCTGATTTGAACATTGTTGGCCATCTAATTTGTTCAAACATTTTCTGTTGGGCGTTTTTATTCTAGAACATTTTATTTATATGTATTTGTCTAAAAAAATGTTGGGCGCTCTATTCAAATTGTGCTGGGCGTATTAAATGCTGGATGGTAGTTCTATTGTTTATTTTTACAATTTATAGACTGCATACACTTTGTGCTGGGCGCCAAGGTGTTGAATGTTGACTGGGGCGTAGTATTACTTCATATGTGTTTGCAGTTTCTGGGCGCTCCAATAATTAAACTATCTCAGCTATTAAAAAAAAAAAAGAGAAACAATTGCTGGCCGCCCACTTTAATTTGCTGGGCCATAGTTTCTTCTTGTTAAATATTGTGTTTTAATTTGCTGGCCGCCCACTTTCAAAAGAAATTCAATGCTGGTCTTAAGATTTCAGCTGGGCAAAACATTCAACGTTGGTTTTACACTCAACGCTGGACTGCACTTTTAAAAAAAAATTTCTATGCTCAGTTAACTTTGTTTGGAACTTATAAATTTGTTTAAGTTCATCATGAACCCTAGAAATTTTCTTGATGTGACTCTAAAGACACATTTCTTAGGATTCAAGCAAACTTTATATGCATGAATCCTCTCAAATATTCTTCATAGAATGTTAGGGTGTCCAGCTCTTTTTCTTGATTTCACTTGAATATCATCAACATAGTCCTCGATAATGTCATGCATCATGTCATATAAAATGATAGTCATTACACATTGATATGTGGATCCAACATTCTTCAAACCAAATGACATGACTTGGTAATAGAATGTTTGCCATAGAGTGGTGAACATTGTCTTATGTTGATCTTCAGGGGCTATCTTGATCTGATTGTTACCAAAAAATCCATCCATTAAGGATATCATCTTGTACCCAGTAGTTGAGTCGATAATAATGTCAATGTTAGGTAGAGTAAAATCATCTTTGGGGTATGCTTTGTTGATATCATGAAAATCACTACAAGCATGTATGCTTGGGGTCTTTTTTATCATTGGTACTATGTTAGAAATCCATTCAAAGTAGTCTAGTGGTCTGATAAAATTGGCTCCTAACAACTTTTCCAACTTGACCTTAACCAAAAGGGCAATGCATGGATGCATCTTTCTCAACTTTTGTTTGCTTAGTTTAGCATCAGGGTGAACAACAAGATGATGTACAACTAAATCTGGGTCCAATCCTGACATGTCAGAGTATGCCCATGCAAAGATGTCTATATAATCCTTAGGAATGGATATAATATGTTCATGTTCTGCTTCAGTAAGGGAAGCTCCAAGATAAATAATTTGGGGATCCTCATGGGTTCCCAAATTCACTTATATTATGCTCTCCATAAGGAGTGTGGATCTATCTTCTATAATTGTAGGCAATGTATGGTCATCATCATTTTATTTTGCTATATCTTCTTGTTGTTCCTCCCAAATATCTGGATAATATGAAGAATTAGAATCTGCCTTCTCAGGTAAAGAAAAAATTGGAAAAAACCTTTGGAAACTCAAGAGCAAGATGATCAAATATTTTATGTTGTTCTAAAGAGGTGATTATACTAACTATGGAACTTAGGCTAGATGGGCTTTCTTCATCTTGAGGAGATGAGAAAACTTTCCCACTTGGGAGCACCTGAAATAGGTTTTCACTCAAAGTCTTGTCTTTTTATTTACTTTTTCCCTAATCAACAAGTGCCTCAAAGAGGTTTTCACCTGAAAATCTTGATGTTTTTTAATTTATTATGACAAAGAAAGTTTGCCTACTTTTCAAAGTAGGTAGAAGAATTCAATGAAAAAACAAAACCCTGCTTATGATCACCAATGGGAAATGCATCTCATAGGCCAATGTATCATGCATTTGATTCTTAATTTTGAAACTCATCAAGGCATATGAATGAATTTTTTTGATCCCAATCTATAATTTTAGAATGGAAAAGGCATAAGTTATAGTGAGGGTTTACTTTAGGATGGGAAGTACCAATGGTAAATATATAATGTCCTACTTTAGGAAGGGAAGCACCACTAGGATGGGTTTTTTCTTTGGGATGGAAATCTCCAATAGTAAAGATATAATGTCCTAATTTAGGAAGGGAAGCACCACTAGGATGAATTTTTTCTTTAGGATGGGAATCTCCAATAGGCATTATGGTCAATATGGCATTTGAATCAAATAAATCCGAGCCAACAAGCTCATCAAAAAGGTTATAATGAGATGTGTTGCTATTAGGAGTCTTGTTACTAGTCACTTTAGAAGGGTCACTACCAAATGTCATGAGGTCATCCTTTAGTGGTTTAAATTTGAGACCATGATTCTAATTGATAACTCCAGCTGATAAGGGTTCTAAAATTCCTTGCACCTATGGGCCAAGACCTTTCCCTGTATAGTCAAGATAATCCATTATCCTATTAGGGATAAGATACTTTGGATTCTGAAAACAATCCATAAGGCCTTTATAATATAACCAATCTCCCTTGGTAAAAGCCTCTTGATCTTTCTTTGGTGAAAATGTAGGTACAAAAACCATAGGAGGTTTTGGTTGCTTCTTCTTTGGTTTCCAAATCTGATCGGGTTTGTTAGGAGTCTAAGAAGTTTTAGGCTTACCAAATGTTTTAGAGGATTTTGGTAATTTTGCAATATGAAGGACGTCCTTCAGATGGTATGTGGAAATTCCTACATATTTAATAATAACCTTCTTGGCCAAAGTTATAGGAAATGGATCAATTGAAGTAGAGGCTAGATCACCAGGATCTATATAATTAGATGGAGATGGATGAGAAATGATGGATTTGTTCTTCTTTGCAATGAATCCAGAACCTAGACAATAGTTATAATTATGAAATTTTTCTTCAAGACATTTGTAGTATTGATTTGGCTACTAATCAGTGGGAATAGTAACCTCGATCCATTGTGGGGAAACTTAAGGCATTGGTGAAGAGTAGATGGAACTACATGTAGTTCATGGATCCAAGGGTGACCAAGACGTATGTTATAAGGAAGCTCAATATCCATAATATAGAATAATATGTGATGATAAATAGACCCAACCATGATTGGAAACCAAATTATACTTGATGACTCCCTCTCAATATTGTTGTAAGCCTTGATTGTAATAGTTTCTAGCTAATTGTCTTTATCCATGTAGCCCAATCATCATACCAATTTAGGAGATATGATGTTTAGCCCTAAACCATTATCTATAAGAACCCACTTGATCTTGTGATCTGTAATGATTATCTTAATGTATAGTGGGTTATTGTGGTTTGGGCCGAGGGTGGACATGTCTTTTTGATCAAATGTGATTTGTCAAAATGAAGACGAGTGTCTAACTAGGTTCTGGAACTGATCAAGGTTTATATCATTAGGCACAATAGACTCTTGCAAAAGTTTATTAAAGATGGTTCTATGGACATCAGATGTCTAAAAGAGTTATAATATAAAAATTTGTGTAGGGTTTTATCTAATTGATTTGTTAGACTATAAGGCCTTTGAATTATGGATTGAACTAGTTTAGTCTTTGTTGGGACAATATTCAGCTTTGGAATCATTGGCACAATGTTCTCATTAAGTTTATGGAAAGAAGTGGATAAAGTGCCTTGGATGGGAACTCATGGGTGTTTAGTTGAAACTACACAACCTAGAGGTGGAAAGGAATTATTATAATTAGAAGAGGGAGGCAAAGGGCCTTGTATGGTGACTCATAGGTGATTAACTATATTGTGACAATTTTGGGTTAGTGAGGAGCCTTTATAATTAGAAGAAAGGTATTATTATTCAAGATTAGTAACCCATGAAAACAAAGTAGCAACATGATGATGTGAACTTGACATGGTATTACTAGGGGAAGAGGGTACTGACCCTATAATGATGGGTCTTGTGTTGCGAGGAACATGAGATTAGCCATGTAATTCTATAGTAATAGTGGCAATGTGGGTTAAAAAAATGCATCCCATACTATTATTATAGTTTTAAGGTACATTGTTATAATCCACATTATTAGTGTGGGCATTATGATCTTGATTATGCTCATTATGATTTTGACCTTGTTATTGGTTTTGATTCTGCCTCTATCCTTGATTGTGACCATTTTGATTATTTCTTGGTGGTGGTGGATCATGTCAAGGAAAGGGGTCTTTGTAGATTCCCATATCCTAATTTGTGTCATGATTAGGAGCTAACTTAATTTCCAATTCACCACTTTCAATAAAGTCCTCAATAATATGTCATAATTAAATGCAATGATATGCACTGTGACCAGTAACATGATGAAAGTTACACCATTCATTCTCTTTGTAGCAATCTGGTTTTGGCTGATCTTAAGGAAATGGCCTTGATATTGGCCATATAATTAAATTAACTACAATGAAGTTTTGTAAAACTATTTCAATCGATTCTCCTAACTTGCTAAAGACTCTAAATTTTTTATGAAATATCCTTCGTGGAGGTTTTTTCTATAAAGTAGGTAGTGGATTTGGGGGAGTTAATTGTATATTTGAAGGAGGCATAGCCTCTACAATTTTTACATGTCTTGTTTCAATCACCCCATTTCCAACCATCTTCTTATTTTTTCTAAAGCCCTTAGGCTTATCCTATATAACTATTTGAGTCAATGATTTAGTTTGATTAGATGCTTGACCTTGTGCAAAAATCTTAACAAGGCCCTTAACAATCTCAATCTGCACTCCTTTGTCAATAAATTATTCAAATGAGTTAACACAAGATAATCATATGTTATGTACAACTTAAGGATGCAAATTCTATGTAAAGATATAAGCTAACTATTTGTCTAGCAAATTACGTTGAAAGCAGCCTGCCAATGCTCTCGACCTTTAAAAATAGGTGGCAAAACTTTCACCATCACGTTGCTTGGCTTTGCATAAGTCAAAAATGATCAATTCATGTTCTATGCTATATGAGAAATGGTTAATGAACTTTTTTGATAAGTCATTCTAATATGCAACTGATCCTTGGGTAGTTTAAGTAGTTAATCAAGAGCTTGTCCTGCTAAATTTCATAAAATAGTCATAATAAGTACTCACTACTATAAGAAACCTCTTGACATAGGATGAAGAATGCCTATATGTGCTCACATGGATCCCCTTTTCTATTGTACTTGTCAAATTTATGTGCCTCAAAATGAGGTGGAAAGGGGTTTTAGAGAATAGATAAATCAAATGGATATGGTCATATCTCATCAACTTTGTACTATTTGACTTTATTATTCATCTCCAATCTTTAAACAATTTCCTTCATAGAATTCCCTTCTTTCATGTTTGGTGAATTTTTGGATTGAATAAGATGTTGTTGGGGTAGAATGTACCCCTGGTTTTGTTGTTGGTAGGCTGGAATGTGCCCCTAGTTTTGTTTCTATTGGGGTGGAATGTTCCCCTGGTATTGTTGCTATTGGGGTGGAATGTGCCCCTAGTTTTATTGCTGTTGGGGTGGAATGTGCCCCTAGTTTTGTGTGGATCTATAGGGAGCATATACCTTTCAATCAATGACTTGGTTTTGATTTTCCCTATGAGTTGAGAACATAGGCCATTGATTCTTGATTGTAAAACATTCCCTGAATTTGGTTGTTTTTTGCTTTGTTGATTTTAGAAATTTCTATGTTTATATACCAATTTTTGGGTTGGTTGAAAAGAACTATCCAAATTTTCTTGATGGATTTCCTCAATTCAAACTAAATGTTTGGGTTTTTGAGTTTGTAAAGTAACAAGAGGTTCTTTATGATTGAAGAATGTATGTTTTGTATCAAATGGAACACTCGTATGTCTTTAACTATTCATTTAGATTTCCTTGATCCACTATGGTAATATCCTCATCCAATATTTTTTGTTTACATTCAACCACATTTACTTGTTCTTTCAAAGCATTATTATGAATTGAAGAGGCAACTAGGGAGTTAGTTAAGTCTATGACAAGTTGATCTGCATATCATTGACTTATTATCTTGATCTTAACTAGAAGATCTAGATTTGTGGGTTTTGACTCTATTTGTATTTCCTTTCCTTTGTTAGAGGAAGAAGTTATGTTACGCTTTCCATCATTATTCTCCTTCTCTAACTAAGGTATGTAATTATTTTTTAGGCAAGTCAGAAGGTAGTCTAGCACCTGATTCTATCAATCTAAGAAGGGATTCATCTTGATCTTCTTGGGGTTGATATTCATTATAATCATCTTTAGATCTTACTATTGCAGGGATATCATAAAAAATAACAAGGTTATCTTGACCATCATAAAATTACTCATCTTCGTAACGAAGGCCATAAAAGGCCCCACTATGAGTGAACCTTTGAGTCATGTCTAAAAGAGCTATTCTATGTATTGACTAACTTTGGACCAATGTTTGAAAACCAACCAAGTATGCTTTGGTTCTATTTTAAATAAATAACCAAGGTACTAATGAGACTATAAGGGAGGGTGGTTTGAAACCATGCACAATTTAGAATAGTTCATGAGTTTACTCAACCTTTGGTAAAGTTGAAATCGTATAGATTAGAAGAGAGTAAGGTAACTCAAAGACCCAAGGTGAAAACTAGTATACCAAAACCTAGATCTTTGTGATACACCCATAATGTAAAAGCTAGTTTCAACTTTGACAAGTTGACCCTAGAATTTTAGAGGAAATCTCTCTAGATTAAAAACAAGATAAAATGAACTAATCAACTCAAGATGTAAAAACATACGTGAATTACTAAGTATAAAGCTAGGACCAAATAGGTAGCACAACATCACCACATGATTCAAGTAGGATAAAATATGTTCTAGACTCAAAGCATGAGCGATACACAAGATGACTTGAGTCCACCAAGATGATATGTGATTTTGAGTCTTAATAAATGACCTTTAATCCAAATGGAAAATTGAGCCCAAGTTAAAACAAGCTTAATGTACAAATGGCGAACCCACTTTGACACACCAAGCCTTAGAACTTAGAAAGGTTCAATTTTGAATGTGGATTATAAATGAAGGATTTAAACAAATTGGGTAAAAGATCTAGACTCAACTGAGAAGCATGACTACACCAAAGTGGATGACATGACACAAAGCTTTTGATAAATATTTGAACAAAGGAAAGGTGAATTTTTTGTTTGGATAACATAATGCCTCCCTTGCTCAAGAAAATTGAGGACAATGTGTTTTGGTTGAATTCATTGAGTTAATAAGTAGTTTTAGACACAAATCAAGACCAACTAAGCTAATAAAAAAAATGTCTTCAGTCTAAATTGACAAGGTATGGCAAAGTGGGGTTTACTAAACTAGCAAGGTTTTGATCATTCTAGGGGAATTAATTACACAATGACTTTCACGTTAAATGATGTAAAAGACAAGGATAAAATTGGGTGACCATGGCATTGGATAGTTGTAAAAAGGTATAGTCTTTTTTACAACCACTACATCCTACTGTTCACTCAGTGTAGTGCGATGTCCAAATGTAGATACGTCTCATATATAACTCCAAAAGAGTCAAATGAAGTCAATGCCAGTAGGTGAAACCCTAGGTCAAATCTTCCCTAAATAACTCACAGGAGGTAATGATGTCACCCTCACAAGCCATCTTTGCATGAAAATAAAGAAATCATAAAATATAAAGACTTTAGGGTCATTTTCAAGGTCACCCAAACTTTGGTGAGTTTTTAGGGAGTGTTTTAGATGACATTCTTTCTAAGCCTTGGACTAGGATATTTGCAATAGGAATGGCACTTTTGATTCTAAGGGTTGCCTAAAGGGGAAAAATGGAAGAGCATACATGCAACATTATTCTTTTTTCCAAATAAAATCTAATTAAACAACTATTGTAAACAAAAATTGACAAGTGTGTTCAATTTTAAGCCCAAATGAAATGTTTAGTGGTGTTCATTTGACCCCTTGGTCTTAGTTGCAAACTTTGAAAACATTTACTAAAACATATAAATTCTTTGTTAAACACCAAAACAAAGTTCCTAATTAATTTTTAAGCATGAAAAAGGTGATTTAAACATGTTTTTTAAATCAAATGTCAAACTTGATCCTATAGGGAAAATATCAGCATGTCCTTTAGCTTTAAAACTCTTTTTGATTTGAAACAATGAACATTGGAAAAATAGCTCTTAGGTCTATGTTCTAGGAAAAACATAGTGACTAACATTAGTTATATACAACTGATGATAGTTACTTTGGATAACCAAGATCTAACCAATGCCATTTTTGATAACTGATGTTGGTTAATCTATGTAACCGATGTCAGTCTTACTTGTCGATGTTAGTTACTGTGTAAAACTGTGGCAAAAAAAATTCAAAATAAAGTTATAAAATCAATTTATATGAGTTTTAAGGGTCCAAATGAATATTTTAGAGTTGTAAAATTATCTTATTCAGGTGTAAGATGTGTCTTGTCCCATTAGACGTGCCAATATGTAGAAAGGATTATAAAAAATGTTAGTCAAGCATTAGTCCATAAATAATGAAACATGCATAAAGAACTAACTAACCAAGGCTATCTATTCCTATGGGAATTACAAAGGATATAAAGAAACAAATGAAAGAAAACAACACCATATTACCTTCCCAAATGGATTCACCATACCTATGTGGCTCAAAAGCATGTTCTCCCTTGATCAAGTATCCTTGTCTTTGTCAACAATGGTGGTAAGCTCCTCCAATGCCTCAAGAACACTCCATAAACCCTAGGCTCATGATTCCAAATCACTAAACTAGCCTATCAATGAAGCTTGCAAGCAAAATCTATGATCAAATGCAAAGCCTTGTGGAAACAATTTAACATTATAACTTTACAATATTCAAGCTTAAAATTCATGTCCATGGCTTCTCTATTTATAGATTTTTGAGATTGGTCACGATCAACCACGACCATCCATCTCAAGATTGAGATTTGTGGCCATGGATAATCATAATATTTATAATTAAATATATAATAATATTCATCATGACCTTAGAAAAAGGGGCATTGAAGAGGCATGGGAGGCATTAACTAGGCATGGGTGACCCATAATCCTGATATTTGTGGCATTTATGGCCTAGGGATGTCTTCCTAAGAAATGATTTCACCTGATGATGAAGTTAATAGGAATCAATTTTTAAAAATAAATATTCAACAATTCTCATGGAAAATACACTTAAGCTATTGATTTGGATTAATCAGCCTTAAACAAGGTTAATCAACATTTGTGCAATTATTTGAAAATTGGTCCTCAATTAATCAAAATGGTTAGAAAGTCATATTACTGAGTTGTAATTTGACTCAAGAAGAATTAGAAGGTGACTTTAGATGCACCAAAACCATATTTCCATTTAGGATGTTTCTAACACAAAATAACAAAGGTACGTGGCCTGTACCAATGAATTTAGGAGAAAAGAGTGTCCAGAGCACAAAAGGCAAAATCATCATTTTGACTCGAAATGAATTGATCAAAGTTAACTAGCCCATAAATTTCATTACCCTATTTAGGGATACTTTGACCTAAATTGGCACTTTTAAATGACAATTTTGAACCATTTAATGTGTTTTTATGTATTTTGACCTAAAATGTGCATTTGAGTATAATTCAAGTAATATTGACAATTTCAACACAAATGGTGTTAGGAATTGGATGTCTACAAATAGTACCCTATAAAGGCATGCTAGATAACCTAAAACAATATTTTGAATCCCTTCAATTTTATCAAATTTATAGAGTCAATAATAGATCAATAAATGTGATGACAACAATTAGTTCTATGATATCAATGGCTAAAAATGCCAAATATTACCAATTTCTTATTAAAAACCTTATTCAGTCAAATCATGTATAGTCGAATTATGAGATGGTTGTGATATTTCTAGTCCTATTTCCCCTTAGTATAAATACCTATATGCCTATCTCCATAACAAAATTCTCCTTTTTAACCTATTAAGAAGCCAACATAAAACCTTCATTCACAATGTATCCCATTACACCTTACTTGATATCACATTCTAACATATAGGCTATGATAGAACAATAATTCATTATTTAATTTTTGGAGAATTTGATTTAGTGCTTAAAGATGTACATGAATGGTTCTATGGGGCCCACACTAGCGGTATGGTCCTTGCTAAGAAAATCCTATGAACAAGGTACTATTGGACAACAATGTAATTTAACATCTACAAGTATGTTAATAAATTCCTTGCCTATCAAAAACATGGTGATTTAATTCATGCTCCTTCACAATCACTTCAACCAATCACAACTCCTTGGCTGTTTTCAACTTGTGGACTTGATCTTATAGAGAAGATAAACCTAACTTTATATATCATTTATGTTGTGTAAAGTCATAGATATGTTGATGGATTACATATAATATGTGATTTAGGGAAGACAATGGTATATGAATTCTATCCCTAACTAGAATTCAAGGAAAACACATATCATTTCAAAAAGGTAAATGATTGTTTTATTCATTTTATCATTCAGTTGTTTGAACAAGATCATTCAACATGAGGATATCAATAGAAACCATAATAGAGATATCTAGATGGGGAAAATGGTTCATATAGTTCCTAAATTTTAGTTATTTGAGAATAAGTGGCTACGAAGTTGCTCCTTATGTCAACTATTAAAAACTTGTGTGTTTCAACATGTTATTTCACCATTTCCATTAATGCCCATTTATCACTGACATATCATAGAAGCATATAAGGAGCAACCTCATAGCCACTTATTCTCAAATAACTAATAGTTGGGAACTATATGAACCATCTTCCCCATCTAGATATATCTATTATAATTTTTATTGATATCCTCATGTTGAATGATCCTTTTCAAACAACTGAATGACAAAATAAATAAAACAATCATTCATCCTTTTGAAATGATAGGTGTTTTCCTTCAATTCTAGTTAGGGATAGAATTCATATGCCATTGTCTTCCCTAAATCACCTATTGTATGTAATCCATCAAAATATCTACGACTGACCACAACATAAATGATATACAAAGTCATATAAAACCTTGATGTGACTTTCACTTCCATTAGTTGTTTGTGAATTGTATCACTGATCAACTCTCCCCAATTGATGTATTACTTGTTCTTGAGAATGTTCCAAATAAATCTATACATCCATGTATAAAAATTATTCATTTTTTGGCTTCCCAATATTATATTTAATAGTGTTATCTCATTTATTTCATTCTTGAAATCATACCTCACAAGATTTTTTAGGATTCATGTGGAAGAATGTTTTGGATTAGTGAACCATCCAATATTGTCTTGATTAACACAATCAATACTATTTTTATCCCAAAATATTGGAGGACTCTAGAGTTATATGTACAAAATATTCCTAATATGGAAGGTGAAAAACACTGTTTATGTTTAGGAATAAAACTCGTCACCAATTCACGCTGATAATCTCTCACTTCCCTCATATCTAAATTATAGTTATTTTTCATGACTAGGATTAACTCAAGAGACTATACTAAAATAAGGAATGTTTATACTTGCACCAATTTAATATGAAAATTCTTTGACCAAAGTCATTTTTATGTATTGTATTCATCCTCTCCCAAAACTCGTCTACGTCAATGTGACCTATATCGGTATCTGTGATATTTTATATATTGGAATCCAATGGTGAAAGAGTTGTCACACCCTAAAAATGATATTTCATGGTTTATGTATCTTTGTTCAAAATTACTTTTTCTAGATTAGAGGACAAAGACATTAACTTTTATAAGAAAATTGATAATAGGGAGATGTTTGCATAATAACTCTTTATTTTCAAAAATTAACAAAATTAAATAACTTAAAACTAGAATAAGTTATTTAAATGTACTAGAAGTTTGTAATCATAAGTTTATCCATGCACATTTCTCTAGTGTTTTTTTAATGCCACTTGATGAATTCCAATTTCTCACTCAATTTTTGTTCTCAATTTTGACTTCTCCTTGATTAATCACTCCAAAACTATAGGATGAACATTCTTGTCAAGTGTAAATGAGCTGAAATAAAAAATTTAAAAATTTCCTTTTTTGGGTTTTAAAGACTTACTCCCATTTTTTTACCTCAAACCAGAATAAAAATTTAGTTTTTAGTTAATTTTGCAATATTTGATATTTTAAAGCTTAAATCAATTTGTATGGGATTTTCACTCTTTTTGGTGAAGCAAATAAAAATATGATTTTGTTATTTCAAACTTTCAAAACTAAAGCTTGCATGTGATTGTATGGCCTGGTTTTAGATTGAAATAAATGTAAAAAAATATGATCTTTTTAAATCATTCAAACCCTTTGTTTGGAATTTTATGATGTTTTGATATAGGTCAGAAAGTTATTCACCAAAAATTGATACTTTTTAAAAAACTCTGCCTCCCTTTATAGGTGTATGATGACCATATAATTTGCATTTATATTCCAAAATGAAAAAAAAATATTCTTTTCTATTTATTTCCATTTTTATTCTCAAACACGTGAGTCATACTACTTGGTATTGGTTTGAAACAACAAAAAACATTTTTTTTAAAAACTACCTTTTTCCCTTAGGTGTACGATAATTGTATGATGACCATGCAATTCCTTTTCTGCTCCGAAATAGTTAAAAATTACTTATTTGTCATTTTTTTTTACATTAGTGTAGGTCATATGGTTGATTAATGGAAGAAGGAACTAGAAAATTAAAAAATTAATTTGAATTTCCCCTTTTTTTAATCCTTCATGTGGATCATATGATTAGTCGTATAGTTGGGTTTGGATGAATAAAACAAAAAATTTATCTTGCCTAATTAAGATTCTCATATTTTTTTCTTTTTATAAAGGGGTGTATGGTTGGTTTGATTCCACTTTGGTAAATTGAAACAATAAAAATTATCTTTTTCACTCTTAAATCAACATCCTCCACTTCACCTCTTGATTATACGGTTTTGGTTTTGAAAAATAAACAATGAAAATAAAAATTTAATTAGATTTTATTTAATTACACTTCTAAAAAAAATTAGAGTTTAGGTATACAATTTGAGTAATATTTTTATAAGGGAAGAAGCTTTTGATTTAACATAATTTGAGAAAATAACAAAAACTTGCACAATCTGGGGAATAAGTAAAGGTGATTGCATACAAGTTAAATAAGGAGTTTTAAATTTGCAATTGAAATTTACAGAGAATGAAAAAGATAATTGAAACATGGAGGTTTGCATTTACATGACTCATGGAAGTGCAAAACCAAATTTTTTGATTTAGGGAAATGAAATTTTGATTTGCATGATTTAGGAAAGTGCAATTTCAATTAGCACTTTTGGGGAAAATAAAATTTTGAATTGCATAAGAAGGGGAGATTTAAAATGAATTTATAAATTATATCAAGTGGAAATTTGATTTTACAAATTGCACAAAATCAAAAAAATAAATTTACAAATTGCATGAATGGAAAAATTAAAAATGCAAATTACACCGAGCGAAAAAAATGAATTTGCAAATCACATGACTTGGAAAAATGTCATGGCATTTAGTACAACTTGGATAAGATTGAAAAATATATGCATGGATTATAAAATAAGGTTTTTTTTTTGTAATTTTCTAAAAAAACTTAAAACTTTTTACATGGGAGCTCAAAAGCATTATTGCATTGTTTGAAAAAGCAAAATTTTGGTCCACAATTCTTTTTTTTTTGGATTAATCAATTAATATCAATAATTGATTAATTTTCATATTTTTCAGCATTTGTAAATTTTTTAAACCTTGAACTTCAAAATTATCTATTTAAAACATGTTTTTCACAAATTTTTATTTTTTCTAAAAATTGTGACAACATATTGTGATATCCAAATCCTATATAGCCACCTGATGATATGATGATTTAGCTATAGTTGTTAAATCTTATACTCATCCATGACATATAAAAAAATTAATTCTTTGTAAGGCATTATGAACTAGTGGATTATCATCTTCAAACATAAAAGTTTGAATGAAATCCTACTGAAGTTGCACCTAATGTTTAACTTCCCTTCTATGCTCTTAATGCATATACCAAGATGTTGGAGGAGGTTCACGGGTGTGGATGAATATGTGAACCCATTATCATGGTTATTCTCCTTGTTTGGTACATATATACACACATTTATAGATGTGAAATTTTAGACATTGACCCTCTTGAAACAAAGACCATTCTAATTTAACACTAGCTAGTAGCTGAAACCATTCATGCAAGATTTCACATACATCCTCCCACTATAGTTCTAAGTTTCTATGTATGACCTACCATGTCACAATAGTTATTTTCAATGCATAGATGAGTATTTTTACTTGTTTTTCTACCTATGGTACATGGTTTTTAAGCCTTAATATGAATGGATTGAAATCCTTTGATGTAAAATATTGAGGTATCTAGCATTCTGTAGTGAACACCATGTGTAGAGGTCACAACTCATAATCTATACGAGACTAATTCAAGATGTGTGCATCTGAGTCACCACTTATAGATGATGGAGAATCTCAAGGTAAAATACCTTCTACGTTAGGTTCAATATAGTCCATCATAGTTTCACTAGTATTATACAAAAATTCTACCTCAGATATTATTGGAAAATGCACTAAAGGAGAAACACAATCTTTGATGTAAACCTACCTAGCCAGATACTTAATTATAGCAAGTTTGAATACAAGTAGTTATTCTTATTATGCAGTACCTAGTTTCCACTTTTGACATTCTATAGATTGTACCCCATTTTACCTTTCATTTGTACCCACTTTAAAATAACTATTGTCCCCATAAGAATAAGGAGACACCGCTCTTTTATTATGATATATGTATTTTGTTTCAACTTATTTAAGGATATGACCACTATTTTATATTTATGATGCACTTCTAACTAATTGTGCATAGTGTTAATAATCATTTGGCCATTGTAGGCCCATCTTTTATCGATTAAGGCAAGGTAATGGGTATATATTATCTTCATGTCACTGACCACAAAGTCTCCTCAAAAGCTGAGCTCAACTACTTTATATCTTCTAACTAGCTAATGGGTTTGACTCTACCATAATACGCTAAGCTCAATGTTACTAGACTATAACTCAGAGTTAGTTGACCAATGGCTTCCCATATTGATTACGGAATCATATTAACTGTGTTTCCAAATTCAAATACTACATTTGGAATTTCATATCCATGTAACTCAATATCCATTTGTGAATCCACATCTTAAGGCTTCTAGGTCTTGACATACCAAAATACTTTATTAGCCCTTGTTTGTCCTCATTATGCACACTCTAAGAGATTATGTAGGAGGTTAGTGATATTTTGGGATATATCCTCATTATGTAGTGTACTAATTAGTTTCATTAGATCTATTAAAAAAGTCACATCATATTTTTGATACATTATCTTAATAATTTTCCCATACATTTGAGCATCAATAGTTGTGTTATCATCCTCATAGATTGGTTTTTGTTGCATTTCCTATAATACCTATGAAAATTGATACATTAAATTATTTTTGGTAATAGGATCAGGATATTTATCCTAATAAACATTTATAATATGATGATCCTGAGGCATTTCTAAAGGAGATAAAACTTGTTTAGCTTTAGGTTTCCTTTTGATAGCTTGTACAAATGTATTTTCCTTTGGTTGCGCATTAATCATATTTACATTATGCATTGGCTTTTCCTTTCTTTGTTTCTCTAGAATAGGGCAATTTTCTATTTGATTTTGACCTTTGACCTTGTAGTATACATGATAAACTTGTATTTGAGGGTTGGTGGAGCAATTCTTCACATAATGGTTATATGTTCCACATAGATAACATTGCATATGGGGTTGAGCTTACTGATTATCATTATTGTGACCTCTTTGATATCCATCATGATATCCTCCATTATATTCCCATCTATAACCTCTTTTATTATATTGATATCCCCACCCTTATGATTATTGTATAACATATCTTGCTTTTTTATTTATATGTGCATCATATCCCCTATATTGATGCTAAGGGGAACTTGGAGTCTAGTTTGCCTGCTATTGTTGAATATTTGTATTGTTCCAAAGTTGTGCATATTGAATAAAATATTGGTATGAGGGAGACAATGTATTTTTCCATATTTTTAGACCCTATGAATAATACTACAGTGATGAATGCATTTGGTATTGAGGTGACAAAGGCATCCATCTTGGACTACCTTGAGTTGCATTTTTCATCTCCATGTCTGATCTTGTAATAACTTGCTTTGTAGTGGGTATTTGATGAGTTGTAACTACGAAGATGTTCTTCATTATATCTTGTTTTAATTCTTGCAAAGCTTGACAAATTATATCATCATGATTTGTAGATTTATAAAAAAAAGTACATGTTGTGTGACTTTTGGATATATTATTGAAGAAGATGGCACTTAGACCTAAGATATCCAACTACCCTATAGATTTCATTAAATTTTTTTAAAATTATTGGAAAGTCATTCTTATGATGTCCCTCATAGCCACATTCTACGCACCATAATTATAATTTAGGATTATAATTTTCATGCATCTCATTAATATCCCTCATAAAAACATCTAACTTAGCTTCTACTTTTGATCCCATTGACAAAAGTTTTCTATAATATTCTATCTATTATACTCGTATGGTAGTAGACCAAGCATTAGCCTTGGTGGAGAACTAATATTGTGTAATATTGAATCTTATTCTCAGTTTTAGGACTTATATGAACTAAGAAGCCTTATCTTTATCTTCTAAAATAAAATTGAGTTTTCTCATCACATCAAAAAACCTATGATCATATTCTCCAACCATTTCTCTAGTTTTTTGCTAAATTTTCTTCAGGTCTTGAATAAATTGACTAAAAAAAAATTTAACCTTAAATTGTTCCACTAAAAAATCCTTAACATGTGAGATATAGAGGGTATTTGCATTTATTTTTTAAATGAACTCCAAGGCACATACTATTAAATCCCATATGAGTTCATAATTCTTAACATCATCCAATCTTATCCCTTTTAAAATCCATTTAAATTCATAGGTTCCAAGTGTTAGTGAGGGTCCAAAGACCTATCATATGATATTAAAGGAACAAGCATACCTGCATTAAGAACCATAGCTAGTAGGATGGTGGTTGTTACTACATATGTATGAATACTAGTAATTGACTAGTGGTGACTTTGCACTAGTTGTTGTGTTATTAGGTGACTGCATATTATTTACTATGACTATAGGCTACGTTACACTAATAATTTTAGGAGAAAATAAATCCTACTTCATGTAACTTCTTTATTTATAATGCCTATTTGGTTTCTACACTAAGCCTTCCAAACTTGTCAGTAAATTAATCAAACCAACTTGAATCACCTTCTTTTTATGTACTTTTTCTACTTTCAATAAATAAAGTTGGCTTAGGGGATGCATACACTCAAAATTGATGACATTTATTTATAACTTATTCTATCTTTGAACTTGAACCTACAATGTTACTACCTTAAATTTTAATGTTTTCCCAAGAACTTTCCTTCTTAGTTCTAGCTAAAATCCCTTCCCTTAACTGTGATCTACCTCTACTTCCTAATTGTTCTACCTCTGCATCACTGCTTATAACATCCTCTTTCTTATCAAGACCTTGCTCATATGTTTTATACCCTCTTATTTTAGAATTTACACATCTTCTCTCAACAACCTCTCTTCTCTAGCATCTTTTCCTTATATGTCTCCATAAATAGCACTTTCTTCTCTACTCCTAGTCCTATTTGTATTTACTTCTGGGTTGTTTGTCTTATTCCACCTTCTTTGTTATCATAATTCCATTTCTAGTCCCAAAATTTTCTTCTCACTCAGAGCCTTTTCACCTTCCATTTTTTTAGGATCAGGTTCAAGTTCCTTTTACTCATCTCTTCATCATTCACTTTCTCTTACATGCACCCCCATGGTTCCTAAAGCAACAACTCCATGTTGGCTGGAGTAGGTGTTTACCAATTTTTGACCCCCAAGTCAAAAAGGTCAACCCCCTATAGTTTGAAACTTAATATTTCATGATTTTTAACTTTGTTTTAGTAATCCCATGTCTTGTGATGTCTTATGCTTTCTTCATGAGGTTTTATGATGGTTTTATTATTTAATGAAGGCCATTTTAGCATATTTTAATGTTTTATTGTATGCATTAAAGTTTGTCTGTAGACCCACCATATGAGATCATGTATTACGTCATAAAATGATGAAATAGGTCTTAATAGGTTACATTTGAGTGAGTGGAAAATAAACAATCATCTCAATCGGTCTATGTGGCAGATGACTTATTTTGGAAAAGTTAAGGTAACTTAGCATTTACTAAGGTTTTTGACAAAGTTAAGGTTTTCATTATGGTAAATTTAAGCCTTCCCAAGGATTCCTTCTTGAATTATTCATTAATGTCAATGGTGAACATGTCAATCTAGGTCAAAGGTGATCCTAAAAAAATTTATGATCACTTCATAGAGCCATTAAACATGTATTAGTCTTCCTTTACACTTGTCAAGGCATTTCAAGGCCTATCAAATCACTTATTGGGCCAAATATGAGGTATTGTACATAAATTTTTAAATTTAAATCATACCAAGAGAATTAATAATGTTCATAATTTTAAACATTTATCATAAAGGTGATCAAATGATGTAGGTTCAACATACAAAGAGAATAATCATCTCAAGAAGGTAGTTTTGGTCACTTGCACGAGTATTAGGAGCTCATTTTCAGATATATATGCATGTGTATGTGTATTTTCACCTCTATTAAACTAATTACATGGGTAAAAATCTTGGATAAATCCAAAAAAGGTAACAAACACATCATAATATCCATTGAACCCTTGGTAGACTTAGAAATGGTAGTTTCATATGATTGGTTCATACAAAGGAGAGAGAGTTGGGACCTAAGTTTTTCACCAAAGTATGGGGTCCTAATAAAATTATTATTAATGGAATTTGTTTTTGGATTGAATCCCAAATCTCTATGAAATTTTTTAAGAGCTTGAGGGGTCAAAATTTTCTTGTAATCCCCACCAACCTAATTTTTTTATCTTCTCCAATAGTTATAAGTTCATATGAATGTGTGAGAATGATTGAAAATGGTATTATGAAAAATCCTACACCTATAAAAAAATCATATTATTTTATTTATCCTCATGTTCATGGTTAATATAGTGTCAAATGGTATTAATTTGATAAGTTTGAGTATGATAGTCATGTTTGTTGAGAGGTTATGAGGAATTTGGATGCATAAAATGAAAGAAAGAGCTAGTTTGTATCTATTTAAACTTAATGAAGATCCATATGACCTATGTAATATTCATTTAATAAAAATACTTCAAGGGGAATGGGTAACTTTTCATACATAGGTTATGTTATTTGAGCTAGCTAACATGATGAAGTAACCCTGGCCAAATGATGAATACAGACATGTCCAAGACCCTAAAGAAAAGAAACACCTTAAAATAATATTGAATATAATTATCATAAAGGATTCAAATGAAAAATGTGGAGCCCAGGGTCCAAGAGTATTTTTTCAAATTTAGTCCAAAAGAAGGTTTTATAGACCTACAAGTCTACAAACTTGTAGGTCACTATTAACATTAAATGCTTGTCTAAGAGGAGTGATATGAATTATTGAATTAATAATATAATATAATTTTTCTTATTAAAATATATAAATAAATGGAGACCTAGTTGCTCAAACCATTAGCTCACTTTACACCTCAAGTGGACTGTGAGGCTAAGCATAGATAATGTGAGACTAAAAGTGTGACTATTATGGTTTTAGAGGAGCATCTACTTCAACTTGAGTCTTTTAGATACTTATAGATATATTTAAATGGTGAATACATTATATACAAGAGTATAATGGATCAAATAAGTTCAAAAAGGTAAGTCATAGTCAAGAGAGCTCTAGGTCTCATGTGCACTTATAGCTAAAAGACATTTTAGCATATACATGAGAGAAGGATAAATATTTTATAAAATGCATGTAGATGAAGGATATTAAATTTTTTGAGGATACATGGCTACATGGTCATGAATAGTATGCCTAAGTGTTTGTGGCCTAATAAGAGCCTAAAACCACTTGAAAAAAACCTAAACAAATACTTACAGGCCTGCTTATAGTAGAATGAGAAAATGGGTATTTAGTGTCAAATGTAGACTCCAAGGAAAGACTAAAAGCACTTGTGATCCATTATAATAACACTCAAGAATCTAAAATAATATTCCATTAGTCTTCAAATCCTTTTTAGACTCTCATATAATTAATTTGTGAGTGGTAATTTGTGGGTCTTTTTGGTCTACGACATAGTTATAGGATTAAAGAAGGAATATCCTCCACTACTCAAGGTAGAAAGAGATATTATAAAGATATAAAAATATGTATATAACCCTCCACTTAGAAAAATAACTCATACACTAATCTTAGACCTTCATATAGTCTCTACTACTAAAAATTCACTTGAGCCTTCTCAAACTCCTTATTAGTAGACTATACACATAATCTCAAAGGATAGGATGGTTGATCAAGTCAAAGGTATGAATAAAAGAATGTAAAAATATCTTTAAGGTTGAATAAATACTATTTAAAATGTCATCACTAATTAAATAACCCTATAAAATTAGAATAATATGACAAAAGATAAAGTTTTGGCCAAGGGACTACCTACAAGCCTATCACATTCCCCAAGTGGGAAGAGACCAATGTGTTGATATTAGATGAAAGATATATAAGATCATATAATTAAAATAAATCATTAATAAGGTTGTATACCTTATTAATACATCAAGAATATTATAACAACTGATAAGACTCCAACATTCAAGGTCCTCAAAACAATATCTATAGCCCAACTAAAGGCACCCTTAGCATAAACATGATTGATAGATGCAAGGTTTGTGTCAATCATAAATTTTAAATATGTATAAGATGAAAATGGTTATGAGGAGGACCCTCATATTAGCATGATCCCTTGTTAATTGATTAAAATGTTAGAAAAGGCTACTAGGGTTAGATTTGTTAAACCATCTACAAACCCTAGGCATGGGTTAGATCAAGTTTCAAGACTTTTGAGGGGATAAATCTATTAGATAAGAATATGAAGATAAGGTAAGATGTTTTATAGTACTAAAGAGACCATATACAATTTGAACTAAACACCAAGATATCATTATCTTACCAAAACTCTCTCTCAATCTCACTAAACATAGTTTGCCTAGCCTAAGATGCATCTTATCTTGCTCGTAATGGTATAGAGGAGTTTCACGGGATCTCAATCTCGTAGGGAGTGTTAAGGACCCTTTTATACTGGTGTTTTGTGGCATTATTTTAGTGATTAAGGCCCTAGGCTTTAAGAATCATCATTAATATGATAAATAGGTCGCAAGCTACCAAGAAGACTAGTAATGACCCAATGGGAGAAATGGGAACTCAAATGCCTTATAATGAGAACTAGTATTGAAATGAATTAAATTAATTTCATGCTTATCATAAACACTTGAATAGGCCATTGGTTGTCATGTGTAGGGTACAAAGTTTATGAAAAAGGGATCAAAATGATTATTACAGGCTATTTGAAATCATGGAAGTTGTGTTAGACCCTCAAATTAGACCTGGAACATGATTAGGAGGACATTAAAGTGGATTAAATTTTCTATTTATTTTTTACATGTTCAATCATTTATTAGATCCAACTCTCTTTTTCCTAAGCCTAGAGAGGTAATTGAAGGTTAATAGAGAGAGAAACAAGTGGAATAAGCACACTTGCATTGAGTGTTTGGTCATGAGACTCTGTATAGAGAAAGAAGAGCATGGTGTGTACTCAAATATATTATTGGTTTTATAGGATCATTTATATAATATTCTAAACAAGGAGCTTTAAATTTTTTGAGGGCTACATAAAATTGAAGATAAATATAAGACTTAGGTGTGAAATGGAGTGTGGGAGAGTGTTTGAGGCACCCAAAGGGGTTGATATAAGTTTTTAAATATAGATATAGGTCTATAATGGAGATATATTGCATTCATGGAGATGAAATCAAGATTTGAGGCATTTAATCAAGAGAGGCATATTGAGATTAATGGGTTTAAAGATACCGAAAGAGGTATGATGATCATTACAAAATCAACAATGGAGAGATCTTAAGCAAATGGAAAGTGTCAATAATAAGATAAAATAGAAGTTCAAGGTGAGTTGATGACCAAGGATGACAACTTAAAGAAGAAGATAAGATTTTCCAAGCAAATAGAGAAGCCCCTATGCCATCTGGGAAGAGGAATCATCATAAAGAAAGCAACACATATCATTTAATAGCTTATTAAACTATTCTACAACCTCCTTCTTGATTGTAACTCTTTTCATAAGTGCTTGAGACTTATCATTTCTCTCTTCTACACCACTTCTTTATCTCCTCTCTCTCTCTCTCTCTCTCTCTCTCTCTCTATATATATATATATATATATATATATATATATATATATATATATATATATATATATATATATATATCCTTGTTTGGCTTTGTAAGGATCCTTTGGCTGAGTATAGTGAATCCATACTCAACTAAACACTTGTACTATGCCTTTAAATAATGAATAAATTTTATTATTACCTCCTCACATGCTTTCAACTAGTGTACTTACATGATTGTTGATGAATGTTAGTAGTAGTGTTTGTACTCTCTCTCATTTATCCTCTCCTACCTATTTGCAAATAGATTGTCTTATTGTAGGTCACATGGTGAGTTTGATGTAGGTTTACATGGTTTGAAACTAGATTTCATTCATTTGTGCCTTTCTTGGACCTCTTGACCAACCTTTTAATTCAATGCATTGCCTATAACCTCTATGTTGAAACACTCATGATTGAAGGTCCTTGTTGAGTAGTGTGATCAAATTTAGGCCTAATTTATGTTCTTAGTACATGATAATCAAGTGGATGGTGTTTATTTGGTGTATAACCTCTATATTTAGGTTTATTTTATGTTATCCCTATCCCTTTTCCTTTACAATCTATTAGTATAGTGTTGTGAGCTTAACTGATATGTCAAGGGGAGCTAGCCCTATAATCTAAAGGTTTAGTATACTTAGAGGTCACCCATAATCTTAGACTAATCCCATTGTATAACTCAATTGAGAGGGATTGAACCACACTATCAAGGGTGCAAATTTGATCTATAATAGTAGGCACCATGGACTTTTCTACAACCAACATATTTATCAACAAAGTTAGTCAATAATAAAATTTTCCTTTAATTTCTTGGACAAATTGATCTTAAGCAATCTCAAAATCTATGTATCCTTGAACTGCAAACTCAGTATTATAGCCTTCAATTTTAATCTTCATCCAATAATCTACTACTCAAGACCAGTTAGTATCTAGGTTGCATAGTCTTTCTAGTTTTTGCTCATTTTATACGATAAATTTTGTTCTCCTTAGACTAAATTACTAAAATTATAATATGTCTAGCCATGCAACTAGCAATATAGGCAATTCACACCAGATAATTTCATAGGTATTACCATAGAGATGTTCTTGGATGATCCCCTCTAAATTTTTTATAACTCTATGTGCTTCTTATTCTGAAAATTTATGGATTCTCCCATCTAACCATATCTCAACATCTCTCTACCCTAGAAACCATCTCATCATATTTCAACCAAATAGGGTCCATGTTCACTACACCATTATTAGTAGAGGTTCCTAGAAATACTTTAGATTATGTTAATTATAGGGATAGCTTATGCATTAGATACTACCAATAGTTGTAGAAGAGATAACAATATTACCTATCATCTATGATGTACAAAGATGCACCCAAAATCAAGAAAAAAATATATGCAACTAGAAGATGAAACATAACTAGCATAACATTCAAAAATAGATTAAAGAAAAATAGAGTACTCACTATGCATTAACCATATGTAAAGGAAGATTATAAAAAACATAATAAAATTAATCTATTAATATATATATCAATATATTGATCTAGATTATATTACAATAAAGTGTTATATATAGTATTTTACAATTATATTGTCTCTTTACATTCCAAGATTTTGAGAACAAAAGGAAAGACTCTTCACATTCTTCTATTACCTGATTAGGCTTAAAAGGTTGAATACATACCAAAAACAAAATCATATAATCTTCATAGGTGTCTTTATATTATACATTTTGGTTTTACCGTGCTCCATTCTTTATCCAACATCATCCAATGTTAAATCCAATCCCCATCTTTCTGTTCAATCTCCTAAAACCCATCAATCAGGATCGATGAAATCACATCCATCCTTTCTCCCATCTACATAAAATCATAAAATCAAACATCAAAATACAATCTAAAATCATAAATAAAACAAAATCAACTAATCCAAATATCAATTCAAATCATAATAAAAAATCAAATCCAACTAAATCTTAATCAAAACATAATTGAATCTAAATCCAAATTGAGCTTAACTGATAATTCCTAATTTACCCAAATCTAAATCCAAATTCAAGTTAGACCCCATGGCATCCCACAGACCTAATATATTTATAACATCACCATCCTAATGTCAAAATGATATCAACCAACTCTAATAACTTAGCCAATAAGTATCCCACCTAACATCCCTTCTCAATCCTTTATATGCCAATCTAAAATCCAACACTTTATAATCTAACCATCATAATCATCCAACTCCTAAGCCTCATCAAACCAACCATATCTTAATATCGCCTTTTCAAGGATATTTATCTATTCAATAATAGGGTACATTCAAGTCCAATAATTATCCATTAGGGATACACCATAATCCCCTTCTAAATTAAAATCAAACTCTTCCACTTCCAAGTAAAGGTCAATACAATCACTCCATACTTGACCAATAAATATTTTATGGATCCATTTTTATCAAATCAACCATGTTTGACCAATCCTAAACCATTTTTTTCCCACCCATGTTTGACAAAGGACCCATATTTGATTAGCCAATCCTTGATAAACTATTAATTGACCAATAACCCATCTTTGGTTAACCTATCTTTGACTAGCCACCTGTCTTTGATAGACTACTTGTCCTCAATGAATCCATCTTTGACAAAACTATCTTTATCTTATTACCCCATCTCCCATCACATATTAAACCTTCCATCACCTAGCATCGCATGACTCAAGTGAAAATGTTACATTTAGACAACCAACATCATAATGTATTCCATGTGGACAGGCCCATTCTTAATACAAAATTAACATCAACATCATATTAATATGTAAAAATGTCATTTATCAAATCTAACTTCCTCATAAAATAAGAAATAAACAAAAAATATCCTACATGGTTACACAGAGATAACCCCATGGGTTCTTTCTAAAGAAATAAATATCCTATAACAAGTATAATCCTCAAAATCATGACCTACAATGGGAAAGGTTTCTATCTCCATGATAAATGCATAATAAAACCTATCCATATACAATCATAGAAAGGATCTCACAACATCAGCTACAAACCATTTACAAATCCATGTAAAGATATTCGAGACACTTTTGTAGTTTCTAAGAAAGCCTAGGACAACATTGAAACAAAATACATTCATAATACCTATGAGGAACATGCTTCCACCCATTCTATTATCAATATCATCCATCCTTTCCACCATATTAAAATTCAATTTGCTAAACTCATTGATTAGGTCCAAAAAATTCACTTACCATCAGCCTTCTTCCATAACAATCAAACAATGAAAAAATTCATGAATAGCATCCAACTAAGAAGAGCGTAAAAAATATCAACATCCAACAATCAAGAAAATATAAATCTAAAATCAACACCCCCTAGTGAAAATATCCTTGAAGCACTATGGGATAATTTAGATCAAAATTGAAGTAAAAAAATCAAGTCCTATGTGAAAATATCTTTGAGACACTATTACACCCAAATCAAAATCAAAGTTAAGAAAAATATAAAAATGAATCCCTTGGTGAAAAACTTTTTAAGGGTCTAAGGGATGAATAAATAAACCTCCCTCCTATGTCATCATAGTTCTAAGACAATTCCAAATCACAAGTTGTGAACACCATCAATACATAAAGAAATCCCAAAAAAATATTATTGGTTGATACTCTCAATCTCACATAATGTGAGATTATTGGTCCCAATCACCCTTCGCATCATGATCACATTCCACCTCCAAATATTTCACATAAAAAAAATATCTTCTATTCAATATTCCTTTTGTTTCACCATCCTTGCCAACACCCTCCATCATAGGGGATATAATGTCATCCTAATCAATTTGAAAAAAACCAACTTGGAAATAAATTAAGTTCATGATTAGATTTCTGGAGCACACTCCCAAAGGATCCCATGATATGGTAATAAATTTAAAAAATTTAAAATCAAAAAAATCAATAGAGAAAAATAAATAATTTTTACAATGGTAAAATCCATTTTATGGTGCATTGGGGAAGTACCATGGTGAAAACTAGTTTTTTGTCATCATGTGTAAAATAATCCATTGTATTCAAGTACCTCAACACTTTGGGGAAACCTTGTATGCATCAAATCCATCTTGTTTTAACTATATTACCTATCCAAATCCTTCATCATATATATATATATATATATATATATATATATATATATATATATATATATATATATATATATATATATATATATATATATATATATATATATATATATATGTCTCATCCAAATCATATTCAACCATCCTATTCAAATATTCATCTTGAAACCATCCTCTTATCCATCCTATTTTTTTCCATCCTTTCTTAATATTTTTTACCTTGATAAAGAAGTGGAATAAGTCTTGAGACTTATTCTAAAAACATCTTGTAATATCCTTTTAACACCACTTTGATGATTGGACACTTGGTTCCCAAATGATGTGGTCCTTGGATATCCCTAATTATCCCCTATCATCATCCCTTATCATCTAACATCATATTTAATCCATCCCATCTATTATCATCTCTCATCCTAGTGATATAACATGTTTTCCATTTCCTAGTAGCCCTTGTACATACACTATAAAATTCTAAAAACTTAAGATAATCCAACAACATCATAAAATCCAAAAATCCAAAAAAAAAACATTATAAGATCCTTAAAAATAAAAAGAGGCCAAAATTACATAAAAAGAGAGATATAAATCCACAAAATCCAAAACAATTATATTATCTTAAATCTAATCAAAATCCTTGATCACTTGTCAATAAAATCATTCTACATTTTTTGGGATGTGTCCTTCCTGAATCCATCTCCTTACATGAATCCTTGCCTAGGGGTGCTATCTAGCTATCAATATCATAGAGATTTCACACGTATATTTTTACTTGATCTATGAAAATATGCTTTATATTATTTTTATTTTCAAGTTTGTGTGTGTTTTCTTTCTTGCTTATTTGTTTACATTTTTGGTTGTGTCTTACTTAGTCCATATGTGTGTGACAATAGGGTTTGATTATTTTTTCCATTTCATGATGCCTCCTATCATGCATTTGTACTTGAGTCCATCCATCTTCCCATGGAAATAGTGACATCACAAATTTTCTATATCATGATGTGTTTTTCTCATTTATTTTTTAGATCATTGGTAAATCGTTATGCACATTATGGCTGGTTCATCATGGTGTTTTATATCATGATGTATATTATCATGTGTAAAATAAAAATCAAGATGTAAATCATGTTGAGATCATGCTAAAATGATAGTATATCCCCTTAAAAAAATCCTATCCAATCATCTTATCTAGTTTTGTCATATTCAAATTCAAATAACCATTTCTCGTCACATTGCTCCCTTATTGGGAGTACTACATCGGCGTAAGGCCCATTCAAACTATCTAGGAAACACTTAGTCACATGGAGGTTTTTTATCCAACTTGACTATTCCCATTCTTTTTAATCTTTCCATTTCCATTTCCATTTCCATTCTTATTCTTTTTTTAATCATTTATTCTAAATAATTATCCACGTCTAATCAATTCATTATTCAATCATTATTGCATCACTTAGGGCATCTTTATGTGCCTAGTTTTTTGTAACATCTTCATTATTTGAAAATTTTATTATAACATCATCACATACTTATACATCAACCTATAAAATCATTCATGATGATCCATCAACATGATCATATCATCCTTAATTCATGTAATAGGTTAAGTCCTTAATCGATGCTTGAAAACATATCTATCAATCAAACAATTATTCAATCAATCATCCATCCAATCCAAACTCACAACTTCTACTCCATTTCATGTATCCTTTCTTGGGAAAAATCAAGTGTGTAATTTATCATAGGGATAAATCATCCCCAAATCCAATATTGTAACTTTTTGAGATATTTCATTCCCAAATCCACCTTGTTTGTGGAGAATCAATATGTGAAGATTATCTTGGGATATATCATTCCCAAATATTCGTTTCTTGGGGAAAACTAATCCATCATATTTTTAAATCAAAGAGTATAATTTTTAACTCAATTGGGTTAAGATAAACCATAGGTTAATCTCATATCATCCATCCACAACATCCTTTCATCTTCATTTCTTCATCTCTATTTTGAGATCCCATCCACATCATTCATCCTCGCGTGCCCTCTTGATGGGGCATCCTCCATCACATTATGTCATCTACCATCATCTAACTTTCATTCATATTTTTTAGCTTTTTTATTCTTTGAAAATGCATTCTCCACGAAATGATGTCTTGCAATGTCATTTCAAAGAGGTAAAAATGTAGACACTTATAATTGGATACTTCATGTTGATTTTAACTATTCATTAATTATTCACTAGCATCATCCTTTAATTATCTAATTCGATATTCTATCCACACTAATATCTCTAGAAAATTCACTATTCACCCCCCCCTTAATCAATTAATCATTTCTTCCTTAAATATGTTCAATCCCTAAAAAATCACATCATATTCCATTATCTAATTAAACAAAATTAATTATCTAATCCTTCACTAATGAGAAATTCCATAGCTTTTTGAAATTCATATTTATTAAATTTATAAATATAATATATCATCACATCATGACATCATCCCCCTTAAATCCCAATGCAATCTTCACACTCCCCTACAAAATGAAAAGTTAATTCATTTTACAACCCCAAGGGAATCCATTCTTTCACAAGGCATGTCATAAGACCATAACTCTTTAGTGCATCCTCTTTCACACTTTGATATTCTTCTTACCCACTCCATCCTCTTCATTTATGAGGAGTAGGATCAATCCTCCACCATCCATATTTATCTTCATCTAATGACTCACATCAATAAGTAAATTATATAAATTTAAGGGATACCCTAAATTCTAAACAAGATTTTTTATGCAATGAAGTGTTGCCTAATTGTCCAACAAAAGCTTAAATCTGCATCTTTGCTCACCACATAAAATCATCAATTTTGAAGGGGAGGTGCTGTTGAGTTATCTACATGACTCATCCCACCTTCAGAACTACATCACACCCAAACTCATTTAAATTTGTCAAGGGGATATACAAAGTTATCATAAGTATTATTTATAATTATAATTTTATTCCTTCTATTTTTCTCAATCTGAGAACACATGATTATATTATTTATATATTTAAATTCCATTTTGATTTATACCAACTAACACTAATATTTTTTTATGATGTTATAATATGGAACTTAGTGACTTGTATTATTTTTTATTATTATTATTATTATTATTATTATTATTATTATTATTATTATTATTATTATTATTTTTTTTTTTTTTTTTTTTTTTTTTTTTTTTTAAAACAATGTTTTATTGTAGCCTTCAACCCTTGGAATAGGTACTTTATTGGGATTTGAGCCTTATGTAAACTTTAATTTTATAATATTAAACTTTTTGACTATTTTTTAATCAAAACACATCACACTTATCATTATTTTTTTAATGATTATAAATGTTATGCTTTCAATTAAAAAATCCATGTACAATGATATGTTCCTTTGTATAAAGGGGAAAATGATTCTCAAATTGACCATTAGATAACTTTAAAATAAAATCAAAGGGAAGGAAAAATAAATAAGTGCTATTAAATAAATAAATTCTATAGTTGAGTTACTCATTTTTAGTGAATAAAATACTTTTCTTCCCTTGAAACTTTAAATATATAATTTTAAAAAAGGAACACAAAGTAATTTTAGACAAAATTATTATAATTTTTAAACCTAAAATGTTGATAATTAATATTATGTGATGAAAGGTCATTTTTTAAGCCTTATAATATAGATTATTTGGAACCAAATTTGAGTGGTATAGTCTATTGTGTTAAAGTTACTTGTGTGGGGAGATTGAGATGGGAAGACATATGGATAAATTTAGATAATAAGTCAAAATTTAGTTTATATATGTGTTTATGTTTTACTTTAATTTGGTTTTAGAAATATTTATATGATAGATACTAGTATGTGAATTCATATTACTAAATATGACATTTAAGCATGAATTTAAATGAAAAAGCTTGAAACAAAGTTCAATGATTTAAGTGACATATCATAAATATAGTAAGTAAAATAAAGGGATACTCACTTAGATTTTATGATTTATTATCTGACTATGATTAGCTTTTTATGGTGGAAAACACATTGAAGCACTCTTGAGATTCATCCAAATTTGAAACTATCTTTCTGTCTACATGAGGTTGGTTTCATCAACTTTGGGTTAGTATTGATTTTAAATATTTAAAATAGGGTATATGACCATACAATCACCTTTTAATTTCTCTAAAAGCTTTACATATGCAATGTCCAACCTAGATAATTTGTGAAACACCAAAAATTATCCTCCTCACCTTAAAACCCTAGGTGTGTTTGTGAGGGATAAATTCTTACAAAATTCTAATATTGTAATGGGATGAACTAACCCCAATCACCCCATTGATGATTTATCATTACCTACATATCTAATACTCTAATAAGGTAAATCAATTCACACATAGTTCTCGCACCTAGTGTGATTATGCAATTGTGTTCCTTCACTATATGAATGCATCTAATGATTTTAATTTTATACTTAAAAATTCTTTTTTTGACATGGATTTGTTATGCATTAGACTTGGATTATGAATAATTCTAATGTTTTATTTGTAATTTAAAAACAATAGGTAAGATTTATCGATGTGAAGTAATTTATAGATATGTACTAGATAAGTGTCAATTATCATATCAAGTGAGGCCTTAATTTAGATATATATGAGTCAAATTGGGTAATTTATTATGCCACATACGTGATAGGTGTTTGGTAGAACCCTAAGGAAATATTTTATTTTAAAAATTAGTCATTCCTTGGAGAGGGTCACTACTGACAAGCTCAGGTCAGTATCAACTAGTGATAGTGAACTAATATGAAGTTATTGACCCATGCACAAGAGGACTTAATTGAGCATCTGGGCATGTTTATACATGATAATATATAAGTTTTAAATAGACAATGGATTTGATATAGGTATGTTACAATATAATGAAATGGTAAAATTCAAAAGGTGTCATGTATATGTGAGATAATGGTAGGTTAAGAATGTACCTAAGTGTGAATAATAAATTCATGGTACACATATGCCAGTATTATCATTATCAAGTATTTAATACCATATTTTAATATTTAATTTTTTTACCATTTTATTCTAGTAATAGAATTTATATATTAAAATGAAAAAGTATACTTGAGTGTGTACAACACACTTTATTTTTGTTAGGAATCTCCAATTATGAAAGTCACTCAAGATAAAAATTTATAACAAATATATGGTATTCAATATCCATAAATTTAAAATTTAAAATATGTACTTGAAATTTGAAAATTTAAGATCAAGAAATATAACTATGAATTGGTGAAAATGATGTTTCCCTTACAACTTGTTAAATATGATACTTCATTGTTAAAGCATTGGAGAAATATTTTTTCCATTAATGAACTTAGGGATTAGTTCCTTTTATTGAAAATTAAAAACTATGCATGCCATTTGGTTTGGAAGAAAACATACCTTAACCCTCATAAATGTTGGGAAAATTATGTGATATACTAACCTAAATAACTACTTAAATTTGATAAATCATGGGAATCACATGACTGGTTCACTATAAGTAATAACATGGCTATTGAGAATCATTCAACATCAACTTAAATTATTTATAAAAATAGGAATCAACCACTAGAAACATATTTATAGATTCAATTTTTCTCACTACCAGAATAACTATGATAATGTTTACTACAAAATGTGTAATTATTCATGAGTCATTAGCATTCCCCTTTGGAACTGTGCTAATTTTAAACTATAATAGTATGTATGTACATGAAATATTATCATGCTTCATGAATAGAAAGTGTATATATGTGCATAAAAAAACATTACACCACTTGAATATACAACAACAAATATATAATGTTATTCATTTATATGTTGAATCTAAGAACCTATATCTCAAATGTATGTATATGTGAAAACCTATAATTTCTATTCCTGTAAATTGTGTAAAAATTTCCATACATATGCAATTAACTATGAATAGATATGTGCTCAAGTATCTATAAAGTAAGTGCATATGCATGGCATATTCCCCCATAATATATATTAATGTGCCAATATATGTCATGTAATAAAATTCATGTGATAACTAAATCATTATGAATCTTTGAAATTTGGTTTTTTATTCATGTAGGCTTATGTCTCTATAAAAATCCAACTATAATGACCCCCTTTTCAGATGAGATATGTGTCCTATGAGTTACTTATTAAAAATAAAATTTAACTCTATTAAGTCATATATATAGATAGAATTATGTATAATTATGTGAACACATGGAGAGTATGTCATCATAATAATGTTTATGTAAATGAATGAATGTATGTAACATATGTAATGCAGGTCATACAAGTGTTATGTCTAGATAGATGTATTGATGAAGAACACAATAGTAACCATCACTAAAAATATAACTAAATAATACCATGCATTAAATTTGCATGATATGGATCATGGAACCACCTAATCTTATAAATCTCAACAAAAGGCCAAGGGGCACATACACGGGACATGAAGATGTGACAATAAATGAGGCCAAGGGTGACATGAAAAGGGAAATACATTTATCACAAATAAGGGACATAATTGTGTCACAACAAAAAAGGCCAAGGGACACATTCAAAGGATATAAATATGTTACAAACAAGATACATAAATATGCTACATAAAATAAGGCTAAGGACTGCACATAATATACAAGTAATGACTAGCATATCATGTAAGAGTAACAACGTCAATGAAGCATAGAAAAATTAAAGACTAGTCTACACCATCCATACGTATTAATGTCACATCCTATCAAAGTAGAATATCCATGTAGTATTTTATAAGATATGAGTAACTAGAAAAACATGTGTAAGAAATAAAGACAACTCAACATTATAGAGGTCACATAAAGATATAACCGATGATATTGAAACATTTAGAATAAGATGACCCCAATATCAACATGGACATTAGGTAGATGAAATTACAACGTCTATATGTCCATGTGTAACATTTATGTCATACATTGAACTTATTTACCGTGAAATGCATGTGTGTATGAAAAAATTATACTATATAGTAATCATGTGATAAATAACACATGTAAATGGTATAATCTTAGTAATCATGTCATGATTAGGTCCATATTTTGATTTTTTTAAAAATATTTTGAATGTTTTTGAATTATTTATTTAATGTATTTATTTATATTTTATGAAATATTAGATTGTTGAAAAGTGATAATTGATTATCCCATCAATGGTAGGACCATGGGGAATGCATGTATCACATAATTTAGGGGACACCTTGCTTGATTGAAATGTATTAGAGGTAGGCATTTTATAATATGATAATAAATCATATGATGTATAGTAATTATCATGATCAATTCTCATAGAATCTTGTGGATGATGGGTAACTCTATATGACTAAAATATTCTATGGGGGTTGATGAATAGTAGGAGAATGTATCACTACTTATGTTTTCTTGAAACACACTAAAGTCTTTTTGTACTAAATGAGTATATGTTATAAGAGATGATGGCCTCTGTAAACCCTAGATAACACTCTGATATGATGATCACTAAATAGTTAACTATCTAACATTGGGTGCATAGAAAGATCCTACATATGTATAACCACTAGATTTATCTAATTATATTTTATGGATGTATTAACCAAATATGGTGGTGGTGGAGGTGGATATACCATGCACTATAAAGTGTACTCATAATGTATGTTTGTAACTATGACTACCTTGTTATAGTTTATATACTTGAGACATTGATGCACTATAGATGGTAAATATTTTTCATGTAAGGTCACCTTAACAACAAATCAAAGACCTCATGACTCTATATAGCTAAAAATGGAGTGATTATAATGGCTAAGCCCACTTGAAGAGGTAGCATTATGTGTTTGAGGATATTTTATTTCTTTTTATATAATCCATTAATTATTTTTTATGTATCTTATATATCATGTTGTGTGTATCCATGGTAGTAAATAATTTTCATTATGCACATGTTCTCACTTGACCCATTATTGATCATGATAATATTTATGGGTTGGTCATCAATATAAGCTTATATGAATAGTGCATGAAATTTGAATCATCATCAACAATATCACTTTCACCAAATGTGATCATAGGATGTTATGGTGAGGTGACAATAAGTGTACCAATAATCACATCTATTAGGTGAACATATGTCTTAGGTGGCAGATACATATTATATGCATAGTGTAATTTTGAAGTATCCTTATTTTCTATCATTTAAATCTTGGGAAATGTATCATTGTAGACTTTCACCTTAGGATTTAAATTTTTATATGGTATAAATTCCTTTGCATGTATACTCAAATCAATAGTGTTGTCATCAACAAGATTTTATATCTTATATATTAATTTGAAGCATTTAGTCGTAAAATGTCTTGAAAATTTATGATAGTAATACTATGCATTGCTTTCATATTTTTTTGTGTAGGCCTATTTGGATCAAACTAATCTTTAGGATTAATATTGATAAGTGTAAACTCAATTATATTCTAAAACATTATATGGAGAGGTGATGGTAATGTAAAAATTTCCTCTTCAATGTATTTGGAAATTAAAGTTTATTTGTAGGTTGTGATATTGCCTTAACTATCATCTTTGCCTCATACTTGTTGTCAATTAGTTTGAAATTATAGATTTTTTTTCTTTGAAAATTGTTTAATTAATTGTATGATTAGGTGTATACTTGATATTGTTTAAATTTATGAGCTTAACTTATTTGTGTCTTAGTGTGTGACATGGGTCATCAAAGTATTTGAATCTCTTGAAGATGATTGAGCCTTGAAGTGGTACAAGTAATTTTTTATTGAATATGTCTTGTAACTCATTATAGGCCTTAAAATTATTCATATTATCTAGAATATTATTGTATTAAAAGAAATAATCATTCATTGGCTCATTGGATCATTGCTTGATTTTATAAATTTGCACATATGAAAGTTTCTCATCAATATTGATAGTGAAATGTGGTAGAAATTGATTTTCCAATGGGTCAAATGATCTAATTGATTTGAGGGGAATGTTATAGAATAATAATAAATCATTTTATTTAATAATCATTGGGAGTAACTTGGTTAATATTTTTTCATTGTATACATAGTCAAAGCATGCTATGTGGAACTATCAAAGGTATAGTTATGGGTCACCTTTACCTTCATATACTAGAAACTTAGGATATACAAAACCTATAGCTAAAGGTTTGTTTCTCTTTTATGGGATAATGGGTTATGAATCAAGGCACATGAATCCATTGAATGACTAGCTTTATATGTACCTTGCTCTAACTGAAACACCTTAACATGCAAAGTTGTAATAATCTACTCAAAGGATTGTGTAGTAGGCAAGGTTGGTGATGTAACATGTGTATTAATCATAGTAGGGATAAAGGACATCATAGGAGGGGTAAATTTTACATGTTTAGGAATAATTATGGTTAATATATTAGAAACCTTGTGTAACTCCCACATCTTGGGTGGATGTTACATGTGTCACTAGAGGTGTAGATGTATGGTTAATATCACTAGTATAAGTTTGAATGATTATGGTTGGGTTAGTACCTCTAAATGGTAGGTCATATTATCCCCTATATGTATTATATTGATATAACCTTTTTTTCATCTCTAATGATATATAAACTTTTATCATACTAATGTAGATTCTAGTTAAGATATTCAGTGAATTTTTGGTCATCAATGACATCAAATTGATATGTAGTATTTTTTTTGTGAGTATCATTATTATCAAAATTAATGATATGTCCATCCATATTTTGTGTAGTATGTGATATAAAATGATAGAGAGAGTAAGAGGAACAAAGGAGGGTATACATGCCCTTTTTATTCTAGTGGTATCAAAAGGAAACATGGATTGGATGTTGTACCAATATGATTTTTGGAAGGATTGAGACTATTCATTATTAATTTTAGCCTTATTAGTATTCTTTTATTTTATCTATTTGATTATATAATAAAATAATATGTAACATATCCAGTTGGAACAATATGAAAAAATTGTCTTCATGACTTACATTAAAAATAAAGACATCGTTCACTCATTTTAGCCATGGATAATGTGTGTATTAGGGACAACCAAAAATCATGTTTTAAAATAAAAACCTAAGGATAAAATATGAAACCATATAATGATGAAACCTTAAGGGTAACCCAGGGTTTGACACTATTAAAACAATTTATGGGATCACCAATATGTTTTACCCTAATTTAGTTTTTAAAACCTTGATAGGATATAAAGTAAAATCTGAATTAATATTACTAAACATGACATTTAAGCATGAATCTGAATGTTAAATTTTGAAATAAATTGTAATTATTTGAAAAGTCATATGTTAAATATAGTAAGTATAAAAAATGGATGCGTACTTAGCTTTTATGACTGACTGTCTAACTATGACTAACTTCTAAGGTGGTAAATAGAATGACACAAGCCTGTGATTTGTTTAGATTTGGAACTACATTTCTGTCTACACATAGTCAATTTTTTTAGCTATGTGTAAGTTTAAATTGTTAATACTAACCTATAGTGGGCAATATAGAAACATGGGTAAAATAGGGTCTATAATTGTACGGTCACATTCACATGTCTTTGAAATCTTTATATTTGTGATGTTAACTATTGATGATGTGTGAAATTCCATAAATCAATGTCCTTTACCTTAAAACCCTTGGTGTGCTTTTAAGGGTTAGAAACCTTAAAAAATGGAAAGTGTAATGGGATAAGCTAACCCAATCACCCTCATTGATGATTGACCATTTCCTACATATATGATACTACAAGGAAGTAAATAAATCCATATGTATTTCTCCCATCTTATGTGATTATTTAATTGAGCTTGTTCACTTTATGAATGAAACTAATGATATGGATTTCATACTTAAAAAAGTTTAATTTAACTTGGATTTGGTATGCTTCAAACTTGGCTTGTGACTACTCTTAGTGTTTGATTTTTAATTTGGAAATAATAGGACATATTTTCATGATTGTAGTAGTATATAGATGTGTACCAAATAAGTGCCAAGTACCTTATCAAGTGAGGCCTTGATTTGTATTATATGATTCTAATTGGGTAATTTATCATATCACCAACATGTTAGGTAGATGGGCCAACCCTAAGGAAATATTTGATTTTAAAATTTAGTCATTTCAAGGAGAGGGTCACTATCAATAGGCCTAGGTCAATATTAACTAGTGATAATGATCTAGTCTGACATTAGTGACCATGTACATGAGGACTAAACTGCATCTAGGAATGTATATGCATGATATTATGTAGGTTTTAAACAAATAATGAGATTATTTTAGGTGTTTAATGACATAATAGAAGGGTCAAACTCATAAGGTAGAATGTGCATGTGAGGGAATAACAAGTTAGGACTATACTTCTGCATGCAAGTCATGCATTGTAAATGCATTTCAATATTTTCATTGTCAAGTAATTAATACCATATTTTATTATGTACACATTCAACAAAGTGAATAATTCAAAATTATTAATACATATGATGGGATTACACACCAGTTTTTATTGAGAATATTTCTCACATAATTGCAAAGGAGGATAAATTATATAGTCAATGACATAAGGGGTAGTTGGTATTAGTAGAAATAAAAATAATGTCAAATTAAAAGAGGGGTTGGGCTTAAATTCCTTGTTTAAACCCATTATCCTTAAATTTAGTAGAGATTCCATGAAATAATGGAAATTTTTTATTAAAATGTTGATTTGCATGTGTAATATTAGATTAAAACTATATTTTTTAAGATTGATTTTTAATAACTTATAATTTAATATAAAAAAAAATCTTATTTATATAGACCTACGTGGAATGATGTGCATGTTAAGCCTGCATAAAAATTAAACACATTATAAATAAAATTATAAAAATCACTATAGCTAAATTAAATCAAAGGTTGTCAAGATAAATTTATAAAGATCGATAGATTCATATTTATATCTCATATTTAAACCATATTTAATACTTTGCTAAAACAAAGATTCCATAAAGAATGAAACAAAAATTATATCATCCATATCTACAATGATGGAGACAAAATTAATCATTCTAATTATATGATTAGATTTACCCTTTACTCTCCAAAAACTGTGGAGATATTATAGAAATTAAAATTAGTGATTAAATAGATGAAATTTAAGTAAAATAAGAGAGAAATAGAATGTTAGATTCAGATGCAGACACTCTAATTTTGATTATATTTTAAATTTTATTATAATTCCTAAAAAAATTAATGACTATAATAAGAACTATTTCTTGCATTGTTGATTCTAGAAAAGCCTTCGAAAATATGTTAAAATATATTGTAGACTATATTTTTCTTTGACTTTATAATTGTATTATGTAGACTATACAAACAAGTCATTAGTAAACTTAAAATAATTTAAGGTTGTTTCATGTTTAAATGAATTGTAATATTGGAGTAAAACCATGTTTTATTATGTCCCCTACTCTCTTATGATTTATAGAAAATGTTTGTAAAAATATTTAAAATAGTTTGGGTGCACAAATACTAACCTTTACAGCTACATTGTTATGCGTATTTTATATGTTGTTGATATTATAATCCTTATCAAACAACAAGTATTGACCTATAAAAATAATTAACTATTATTCAATTTTTTTGAAATAAGTATGATTTTATGATAAATATTGATAGAACTAAAATTATCATTATAAAATTAAAAAGGTCAACTCGCCCTATGATTTCCTACGATAATAATCAACCTTTAGAGATGGTTTTATCTTATAAATATTTAGGTATTTATCTCAATCATAAAATCCAATGGAACCTCAATATTCGTAAATAAAAATATGTTTATTAGATGGCCTACCATTACTTTGGAAAACCAATGAAAAAAAGTTAACTTTCACATTCACGTAAAAAATAATAATAGTTGTCTATAATGTTTTAACACACATGATACTCTATGGTTTTCAAGTTTATAGTGTAAGAATTTTCTAATAAACTTGAAACAAAGTTGATAAATTAAAAAAAATTAACTACCTATAATTCCAAGATTAAAAGAGCTACATTTTACCCTTCCTTCGTGAAGAAAACATGCATATTACTAATTAAATGTGAATCCTTAACAAAAATATGTAACACAAATGCAATATTTCTAAGCTATATCATGATATAATTATCATCAATGTACAATAATCATGCCTAACCCATTTGTGTCTAAAATTAGGTTGGAAAAAGTATTATGTTATATAGCTTAATATTTTTGGTATCCATGATGATATAAATTTTCATTAATATCTCAGTTAAGGAAAGATAAGGTTTAAATTTGAATAAAAGTCTTTGAAAAACTTTGGAATGATAATTAAATAAAAAATAATATAAAACTATGTTACTATCAAAACATCAACTTCAAAATTGTGTTAGAATGTAAAACCCATATTTAGAGGTCCCTTAGAGTCACAAACGCTTATGTTATTGTGTTGGATCATTTGGGTTGTGTACCATGTGATATAGAACTTTAATTATATAGTGTGTACCTTGCAAGTATAATTAGGATATATATCAAAATTAGTGCCTTGCATTGTATTACCCTACCATTTTAACACTAATAAGTTTTGAGGAAATAAAAACACTAAAGTGTCACATTTTTCAAAAAATTGAAATATTTGACACTTTTTGGTCACTTTTTTTAAATGACACAAAATACATCATATGATAGGTTCCCACTAAACTTAAACCAAAATAATATAAATTTATATGTATTTAATAAAAGATGCCACATGCATAAAATTGTACATCAAGAAAACATAAAATGATGCAATTGTATCAATATTTAAAATCATAAAAAAATTAATTTCAACACTATTACATTAGGATTTGTAAATGATATCGTTGACATTAAACCTAACACTCTTTTGTTGATTTTAGTGTCAGAGTTCACCCTAACAAAAGGTTTCCCTATAGTTTGTCACTTTTTCATATTTTTTTGGAGACACCTCATGTGCCTAAGAATGGTACACATTTGGAAAGATAGCTAATAACTTATGCACATGTTGGAGTACAAATTTTAAAATTAAAGGAATGAAATTAATGTTATCTCACAAATAATTTATTAATTTTCTAGAATTTTTTTAAATTACAATTTTATTCAATCTATTATGGTAGGCATTTTTAGACACTAAATTTGACATTAAAACTTTATTCCTATGAGTTAAATTTGGACTATTTAGAAATCTTATATATTTTAACCCATTTATAAGATGACCCCAACCCCACATGAGTCTCTATTTTGTCACTAAACCTAAAAAGCATCCAAATACTTGTATAAAAGGTGTTTTCTAGTATATTAAAATTGATTATCACCTATTATTTTACCTTTCCTCAAGAATTGAGCCCTAATTATCTCTTAGATAAACCCATAGTTGTACAAGCCCATCCTAAATAGACTTTTACCCTTAAGAGTTTGTCCCTTTTAGTTTTGTGGGTCCTTCTTCCCATTGTCCCTTAACGTATATCTTTACCTTTCAATTTAAATTTTCAAAATTTATATTATATACATGATTCATCCTAAAAAATACTATAAATACAAGGTCTTACCAAGCCATCTAAAGGAATCTAGAAAGAGGAATCAATGAATCAAATAATCCATCACACCAAAGGTCAAGCCTAGAGCCAAGATTATCCATTCAAATTGTGGTTCACAATGTTACACACTTAGGACACTTATCCATCTTGTTCTTCCTACAAATATCTTGTGCCAAAGGATGGTAATTAATATTCATTAGTTGTATTGATCACTTCTAGGGAATATGAGGTTAAAACCCTTACTATTAAGGTATTTTTTAAAAAACAATAAATTTTTTAGTAGTGTTTAATTTTAGTTGAACATTTTTATATTGAAAGATACAAGACAGGTGTATTGTAGAAATTTTCTAATGGAAAACATAGAATTTACTACTAACACATGTATATTTTGGCTAATTTAACAATTTTATGGGTATTTTAAAGAATTGAGAATATATTTTCAAAAGAAATTCTCAATGGTGAATCTAACATTTTAATGTTTTTTCTAAAATAGACCCTAAAAAATACCATGACTTGAATTATTCCATAGATACACTAAAGAACTATGTGGAGGTATTATTATAAGCATAAAATATACATAATTATCAGATTAACTTGGATATTTTATTGATTCCATTATATATATTTTTAGTATGCAAGATAGGTCAAAGTGAATATTCACTCATACAGTGTATTTTTACCTGCACATCTAAACATTGAATGTAAAATCCTAATCATGAAGATGAAAGAAAAAGGCACCAAAAAATGGATTATGAAACTCTATAAAAATAGGGTTGGTGACACAGAGACATGATTAATGCCACAAAGATAAGATTAGTCCATCGGGCTTGTTGTAGGTGAGTGTGTACACAATATGTCTTTTAAAACTATAAGATCTTCTTAGAGCACAATATATTTGTAAAAAATTAAGAGATGATCAAACACAGTCAACATAGTTAGAGTATGATCTCAAATTTATAGTGTATTAAAGGTGCATACATTTCTTAACCTATTTATAAATTAATTACATTAATTTGATTTATGTTTATGACACTGGGACTTATTTTTGTATTTAGCCATCTTAAATAGGTCTGAATTTTATATTTTAGTTATGCATGTTTAGATCTACTCAAGTTAAATTTTTTATTTCTATTTTTTTATAAAAATTAGAATTAGGGTAAAGATAAATGTTGAACCCCATCTCTTTTGAACATTCAACCAAGAGTTTTTTAATAAAACCCTCTTTTCTTACACTGTCATGGATTATTTTAGATATGATTTTCAAATTTTAATTATTTTATTGTGTGCTCATTTCAAAAACCCTTTTTTATATTTAGGTGATTACATTATCCCAATCTCACATGTAGTTTTTGTGATAGCTATAATTATGGAACCTATGTAAACTAGGAAATCAAATGAATAGTTAAGTTATTATTCTAAATTTAAACTAAAACCTTAGATTAAGCTATTCAAACAAAGGGAAAAAAGTAAATACCTAAAATACCATCATTCAAATGAATTAAGTCACCTCTCCATTGATTGGATTTGATTTTATACTTCAAGAGTGTATGTGGATGCTCAACTTGTTTCTCCAAGCAAAGGGAAATTCAACAACATATGGATATATGATCTTGATTTTATCAATGGATATGTAAGATAATTTTGATAAAAATTAAATAGATTGAAGGTGGATGATTTAAAATAACGGATGACACTTCAATTTATAAGCTTTTGGGTGAGAATACAAACTATTGAAAATAATTCATATTTATTGGATTATGTTAATTAGGAATGACCAGATATGAGTCCTCATATAAGTGGAAGAGTCCAATTCCTCATTTGTTTGAGAGAAAAGGATAAAGTTAGTTGATATTTTAAAGTATATTATGAATGATTCAAATTATTTTAATGACTCGCCATGTTTGTTTTAATGTTCAATGGTGACACAACAATTGGTTGGGTAATTTAAGGAGGTGGTTAGATGACTCAACACTTGATTGAGAGAAGCATAAAAGATGTTAGGTGACTTAGAAATTTTGATTTTTTAATTAATTTTATGTAATTATGTGTACATGATTAATTAATTAATATATATTAATTGATTATTAAAAAAAGGTAGGGAAAATATTTTATGATGAAATTAAAATTTATAATAACGTTTGTGTTAGAGTGTTGATAGTAACCAAAGTTAATTATGACACTAAATGTGTCATAATTTAGGTGTCTATATTTTCCCCTCTTTGAGAGGGTGTTTTAAATACAATAATAAATGCATTTTCAAATAATAATTAAATGTAGAGTGAAAATGGATGTAAAAATATGATGCCCTAGGTGGCTATGAATGACTATGAATGATGTCCCCTTGAGTGTTCATATGAGGAAAATGGGCACAAATGAGTGATCAAAATGAAAAATAAAGGAGGGTTAGATGGATAGATTAAAAAAATGGTGCATTTTATACCATAATAAATAAAATTAATAATCTCAATAAAATACTTGTAGGATTTGTAGGTGCATGTAAAATGATTTGCCCTAAGTAGAGAGGTGATAGGGAATCGATTAGAAAAATAATATTTATAGATATAAGATGCACACTTGAATTGTGCCCCACAAATATTATTACATGGAAGTGGATGTGTGAATGATATATCATGTTGGTAATCAATGGGTCATAAAAGGAGATATATATTTTCCAAAGATTTGGTGATTAAATTTATGAAATTGATGTCAAAGCAAATAATAAAGAAACAAATTAGTCTGGTTATTTGGTTGTATGATGATGATGATGATGATGATGATGATGGTATGGATATATATGAGGGAATGAATGATATATTTAAATGATTTTAACTCATGGATGTTACTAACCCACTTGATAAAATACTTACACATTTTGATTGGGTTTGATGATGGAATGATTTTCCCAAAACAATGATATATGCAAGGAGCAGATTGGGAGTGATATATACCAAGATATGTTGCTTTAATGTGCCAAAAATAATGATATATGAAATTTAGTAAATGTTAGAATGATATATCCATTGAAAATCTATGATCTTTAATTTGATTGATTAATTGACTAATCAATTTAGGATTGATTTGAATGATTAATTGAAGAATGATTCTATTTAGATGGGATAAAATATGGAAGTCATGATTAATGAGTTCTCAATAAAAAGGTGTAAGATATTGAACCTAAAAATTAGGGAAATGATTAAGTGGATGGTTTAATTTAGTTAATTGATTCACAAGCATAACTCAATAAGTTAGTTGACTATATGGATTAATGATGAATGGATAACATGGATATTATTTAATATTGGTATATAGAGGTGATTATGGGATATATGGTGAATTTAGATGGTTAATATTTGAATGGGTTGACATGTGTTATGGATGTGATGTATGTTTGGAGATGAGGTAATTATGTAGATTGGGTAATTATCTACTTTTTTTAGGATTTGCATGAAGTTCCAATAATATTTCCAACATGATTATGAACATGAATCGAGAAACCTTATTTCTATGTTGAAAATGACAATCTGAACCAATGATAAGGATAAACCATGATAACTAATTTATAATATGCATAGGGACATATATATTCACAAGTGAAATACATAATGCATTATGATATGGAAAATCATAATAAAATCATTTGTAATGTGCATAGTGAATGGGATTCAAATCAAACAATGAAAATAAGATAAAAATGATTGTACAAACCAATTGAGTAATCAAATAACTACATAGTTAATTAAGCAAATAAAAACATATGCCTAAATCACCTACACCAAAATGTGATAGCTATACTTTTAGAACCTATGCAAGCTAGGAAATCAAATGAATAATTAACTTCTAATTTTAAGACTAAAATAAAACCTTAGTTAGAGATTTTCAATCAAAAGAAACAAAACAAACATACTTAAAATGTACCATATCCATTGATGAACTTTGTTTTAATCTTGCAATGTGATATGTGGATTCTCAATTCATTCTCTAAGGGAAAGGGAATTTTACTAGCATATGGACATAATTTATTGATTTTATTATAAATGCAAAAGATGATTTTGATGAAACTTTGAGATCTTGATGATGGTTTCTAAAGCATGAGTCAAAGTGTTATGCATGTGACCACCAAGATCAAACCTTAGACCAACATGGCATGAGTAAAAAGGATAAAATGGAAGGGGGATATATACATAGGGATTTGTGGAGGATGGAATCGATATGAATTAAGATGAGAAATCCTAGGAACACATTGCCTAAAACCCAAGTGTATAGTCATAAAATTACCATTGTAAGGATATAACTAGATGTTTATAAGAAAATGTCTCAAGATGTTTCCACTTCTTTATCAAGGTCAAAATTGGGAAGAAGGATGATGGTATGATGGCAAGGACTGGATTGATAAGGATGGGATATGACATGTTTTGGATGGGTAAGGATTAAAAGGATAAGGATGGGTTTGGATAGGTAATAATAGGTTTGGATGAAGGAATGTTTTAGATGGATAAGAATGGTTTTGGATAGATAAGGATGGTAATGATGGTTTAGGATAGGTGTAGGATGGAGATAAAATGGGTTTTCCCTTAAGTGTAAGGTACATGTAGATAACCTATTATTTTACGCATGATGTCAAAAATTAGTTTTCATCATGGTACTTATCCAAGGAGCCATAAAAATGGGTTTCACCTTTGGTCAAATTTATTTCTCTTTCTCCTTTTTTATCTATTTTTTGATTTTTTTAAAGGCATCTCAATTATGTAAGTGCTTGATATGCATTATGCTAACCCCTTTTTATATTTCCAATAGGCACTCTAGAGATGTCTTCGATAACTTCATTGATTTCTAGGTTGGATTGTTATAAATTTACTAGGATACCATCATAGACTTTGTGATAGAGGGTGTTACCATATAAGATGAAGTGGAAGGTGTGTTAGATGAAGGAAGTATGTTAAGTGCATGAAGGATTTTGAGGCATGTAATGATTATGGGGATTGGAAGGGTGTTCTATGGGATTAAGAGTAGATGCAATTTAGATGATTTTATGATTCAATGGTGTCTTTAATATGTGATGGAGATTTATCCTATAATTATGTTGAGGTAGGGTAGATTAATTAGTCATCCATATTTGCCTTAGAAAGTTTTTAACCAAGGGAATATTATTTATTATTTTGATCAGGATTGTGATTAAGATTGTCCAATAGCAACACAAAGAGGACAGGGCTTTTAATTTTTATTTTATGGATTTTAATTACCATAGTGCCTCAAAAAGGTTTTCACTAGGAGATGTTGATTTCATGTTTGGATTTGTTGGATTGGAGGATTCATTTTTGTTAAGGAACATTTAATGTTCCTAAAAATATGTTTATGTTTTTATGGCTAAATGTTAGTCATGAATTCTATGATTTTTTTTTCATGCAAGAAAGCTGATGGTGGGTAAGATTGTTAGTCATAATCAATGGGTGTGGGAGATTAACTTGAAATATGGGAAAAAGGATGGATATTGTGATTTTGTCAGTCCCAATCAATGGGTGTAGGAGATTGAATGTAAAAATGGTAGGAAGGATTGGTGGTGTTAATGAAAGGAGTGGTGGTGACACGGTCCTTATGGGGACTATGAACAAATTCAATTTTGATTATAGATGAGACTTACTTATAAACCACAAAAGTATCACTAACATATCTATGTTGATTTTTAAATGGTTTATAGTTTATGTCATAAGATATGATGTTTATGTTGTAATAGATGGATTCTAGGATTCCTCGCTCATAAAGGCTAAGGCCTTTCCCTTGGTAATTCATGCTTTTGAGGATTCTGTTTGATATAGGATATTTTATATTTTATAAGTAAGATTATAAGTTATCATTATATAATTGGGGATTATTAGATCCTTCTATGTTTTCAGCTATGAGAAGGTTAGATTTTATAAATTATGTGGTATCAAGCTGATAGTATGTTATTATAGATTTTTTGTGTATTGTTGGCCTACCACCACTTATGAGAGAAGTAGGGAGGGTAATTGTGTGTGAAGTTATTTATATTTTTATCTTAAATTAAATTTCACTTGAGGTGTATGTTGTGAGGGTGATGGGGGATTGTAATCACCTAAAATTGTTATTTGAGTGCTAAAAGTGCTACATGAGACTACATGTCCCTGGCTTAGCTCTAGACTTATCCTAGAGCCTATTATCACATTTATATCCTTTGTGCAGGCCATAAGCATCTCTAATCATCCTTAAAGTAGTTATAAACCCTCATTATTGCATCCTAGACCTTCATGCCTAGTGTTCTTGTTGTAGATTAAATTTATACCCTTGGAGAGGGTTCTTTAGGCTATCTCTAATTGAGCTACACAATGGGAACAACCACAAGCTTTGGGTAACCTATGGTGGGGTTGAACCTCTGGAAAAGGATGGTTTCCTCTTAATTCTCACCTAAACTAATGTTTACACTAGGAAAAAGGTTATAAAATGGGGAATAAGGCTCATAATAAAGCTAACAAGGTGATACACCAAATAAAATGAGAACTCACACAAGCATTAAATGTACACTAAAGAAACATAAGATAGTACTAGCTCACACAATCTCAAAATCTAGCTAATTTCATAAGTATTTCATATACTAGGTTCATGAAAGCAATTAATGAAACTAAGAGGAATTTTAAGACTCACACCAAGATTACATTAATAGCATAAAGAAAAAAAATGAAGACCTATAATCAACTAGAAAACACTCTAAAACATGTAAGAAATAATGAAAATGGGCATGGAAGATTCTCCTTCACAATGCCATCATGCACAAAATTACTTAACACAGTTCAAAAGAAAGAGATTGGTAAAGAAAGTCTTTATTAGCTTCAAGAGGTTTTTTTCATACAAGTTTTGATAGGGTCTAACCTTATCAAATGAGATTTTCTACTCTTAAAAATTTGAGAGAGAGAGTTATTCTTTTAAAAATTGAGATAGAGCTTTCCAAAATGGAAAGAAATGGGTAATATATCAGAAAGGGAGAGTGAGAAGGGGGAGCATGAGTACACAAGTCATTAATTGAGTTACCACCTTTTGATCAAATTATCCCCAATTCTCTATTGATAAGTTATCTTTTTTTTGTCCCAATATCCCCTAGAATCCTCTCATTAGCTAAGAGAAATGTACTAGAGGAAAATAGTTGCCAAAAATGGCAAGTCATGATCTTGCTTATGAAGGAGAAACCTTAGACAACTTGAAATTCATTAAATTCGACATCTAATTTATTAGACCACTATATCTCCATCTTGGGACTCTACGCTATCTCCATTTACTTCATTATGAGGGCAAGGTCCTTATATCTATGTACTTTCTAGAACCTTGCCCAATTTTGCTTTTAATAGTTGTTTATCAGAGCTAGGACCATATTGAAAGGTGAGACACTTCTCCATAACTATTCATATATACTCCTACTAAAAATTCAATCATAGGTATATATTAGAGATTGAAAACCAATCCCCTTCATTGGTTTTCATATAGTTACTACATCGATAAAGAATTTACAAGTTGTATAGCCTCATTTTTGATCTCTATTAGGTCTAAATAGACCTATCTTACCTTCAAACCCTATGGAAGCTAAGAACTTAATTATATACAGAGTCATAAAATAATACTACAACTTTGGAAAATGAGTTCAATAGGTTCTAAAATTTCAACTAGAGGTCTTGAACTATGCTTTAATGGTGATGGAGATTCATCAGTAATGGAGCTTCACCATTAACAACCTTGACTATATAACTATGTCTGCTCAATGGTATTTAACTAAACTCTAATGTTGCAAATTCCCATTGAAACATTGTTATTATTTTGACCCTATTCATATTTTTGACTTCCACTTGAATTCCCTAGCTTCAAATTTTAATTCTAGCCGTTGATCTTGATCCAAGCCTTCTCATATTGTGCCAGCTGTTATTTATTTGCTCCCTAAGATCCTGCTAAAATTTTGAAATCTTATACATTTTAGACCTGATTTGGTATGATTAAGCATGAGATCTATATTTTTTGATAGTCTAATGCACTTGTGACACTTGGTAGCTTCTTATTCACCCTAGAGATCCTTTGACTTATTAACTCATTGCTCATCATTGATTTGATCTGTCAGAGTGAATACACACCATTTGAGCTTAGGACCCACTGACATTTGTCCTTACCTTCTCTCCATTATATATTTAGTATGATTGAATTACAACCATTTATATTTCTCATTTAAACTCAAACAGCTAATTCCTAAGGCCAAAATTTGATGTCTACATGCTCGTATTTGATGTTTACATGAACATCTTTGATGCATGTGTGAAAGTCTTAGGATTTTTAAACCCTAATGGTTATTTATCATGGTTTAAATTTGACATCCATGGTCTCATCATTTGATGTCCATGTGACCATCAATAACATCCATGATTTTGTCACACTTTGAACCCAAAACATTTAATTGTTAAGTCTTGATTTTGATGCTTGTGTGACTGTCTTCTTCTACTTGTTCTACTTTAAAGGATTATATCTCAAGATAGAGAATTCATTAAGACATGAAATTTTTAGAGGATGATCAAATCATGAAGGGAATCATGTCCATGAATTTATTTTGGATTGATAATATTTTTATGTGAACTTATAAAATGCACAAATGAGTTGACCAACCCATTTCTACCTGACGTCTTGATGATGGTTTGGTTCATTTAGACTCTTGTTAGGAGTTATTGTTTGATATTTGGAATATCTAATGAATCCCTTAAGGCTTGTGCTATCTATCCCTAACCTTGAACTACTTGGACACCATAAAACCTACTTAGATCCTCTTGTTTATAACTCTAGATCTATTTCAAACCGTTAGTCCACTCATTTCCATCAAACCATGCAAAAGCTTTTATATGTGGGCAAAAATTGGCCAACATTTTTGGTGGCATCCTAGGGTTGCATGCCTAATATTCAAATACTTAGTGGCCTTAAACTGATCCATTGGGTACATGGATTCATAGTCTCTCTTCTCAACTAAAACTATTGTGGGATTGACTAGAGGGCTTACCCTTTCTAAGAAACCTCATTTTGAAGTAAAAGGGGATAAAAGATCAAAATCAAAAATGTGCCCAAGGCACTTATTGAAATGGAAACACACATATGAAATGAAATATGTTCAAGGCACTTAGAGGAAAGCATAGAAAACTTATTCTAATATGCTACAATATCACATAATAGATGCAAAATTTTATAATAACAAGGATTTAGATGAATGCCATTGACTGGGATGGGTAATACCTCTCCATCTAGCTGGGAAAGCTAGAAATTATTATGTTGTTTGCATCCATAGATCAAATAATGACCACTCCACAAGCTATCAAACTTCATATGGTTGCCTGGCTTGGCTGTATTTGAGTCCCATATGAGGATTAGGTCCCCTTACTTGAAGTCCCTTACTATGACTCTCTTTTCAAAGGCTTTCTTGACCTGATATTGATGTCTCTCTAATTTCCTCATTACAAGGTCATTGTTTTCTTCAATCTCCATGAGCTCTGCCATCCTCATGCTCATAGGCTCATTTTACATCAACTCAAGTTAATGGGCTAACTCTAATGTAGGTAATTCAAGATAAATGGGAAATTTGGCTTCCCTTACATATACAAGGACATATTGAGAATTACCAATGGTATATTTTTGAGTCACTCTATCATTACATAATGTTTTCCTTAGCTTTGTATGCTAGACCCTCTAATTTTATTCCATGGTCCTCTTGATAATCTTTGGTGGGTTCTTGTTCGTAGACTATACCAGTCTATTACCTTGGGGATAGTAATTAGAGGATGTGTTAAGGTAGATGCCTAGATTTAATTCTTATTCACTTGTCTTCATCCCAACAAATGCCAAGGCATTATCTAAAATTATAGTAGCTAGGACACCAAACCTAGTTACTATGTTGTCATATAATTCTAATACTATTATTTCATTATCTTATTTCAAAGCAATTAATTTCACCCACTTGGTAAAGAAATAAATTATATTAAGCACCCATTTATGTCTAACACTCAAATCTGGATTGATCATCCCTATGAAGTCCAACCCCCATTTCATGAAGGGTTGATCCACCTAGATTGGATTGTGTGGAAGAGATGTTAATCTCTACTTCTTTGCAAATAGAGCATACTTTTAGAATTTTATAACCCATACATAGGCATATTTGAAAAGGCTAGGCCAATAATATATAGCTCTCATTACCTTTTCTTATGTTGTTCTTGGAGCAAAATGGCCTCTTACAGGTCCATCATGAAACTACTCCAATATATTTGGCACTTGATTATCATCAATGCACCTAAAAAGTACCCCATTGAGATCCCTTTTGAAAACAAGACCATAAACTAATGCATAAGACACATCCTAAAATACCTTGTTTTTACTTTGTCCAAACCTTGGGGACATTCTTTTGTTAGTAGGAAATGTGTCATATTCTAGAGCTAACTATTTTGAAGTGATGTATCTAATTATGAGTTATCTTATGTCACCAAAACAACCTCTTTGTATCTTTAAAGGTGATCCACTATATGTTTACACAATCCTTTACCAATTATTAGTTTGGTGACTTTGATCTCCACATCATACACCATTACCTTTGTAATCCATCCTTCTCTATTCTCATTTAGGTCCTTATTGAGGAGAAAATCCCTCAATCTAGGATGAGACACCATAAGGTAAAACTTAATATTGGAGATCATTGGTATAAATTTATTTAGGATCCTTAAAGATGTAAGAACCTACTTTTTTATGAAGGTATACCTTACCTCATATCCCTCTAGCCCTTGACTAAAAAATATAATTGGTTGCTCAAGTCCTTCACCATTCTTCTGCATCATCATAGTTGATATGTTGTCAATATTGGCAAAGGTGTACAATATAAAATCATTTGAGAAGTTAGGATTTATGATTGAGGGTGCTTGGGTGATGGCCTACTTGATGGACTTAAACACTACTTTACCTTTATTAGATCGAGCAAACACTTGGCTCTTTTTTAGCATGGCGGTGATGGGCTTGATTAGGTTTTCAAAACTAGGTATAAATCTTCTCACAAAGTTGATCTTCCTAAGGAAGCTTTAGATTCCTTTCTTGTGCTTGGGTAGAGATAGTGCTGAGATAACACTTATTATATTAGGGTTAATGGATATTCATTCATATGCTCACTAGCCTTCTTGGAGAAGACTATGATGTCATCCAAGTATACTAGCACTATTTGATTCAACAACCCTTGGAAATCTATGTCTATGGATATTTGAAAAATTACCATAGCATTTGAAAATCTAAAAATTATCTTCAGGTAAGCATATGTGTCCCAATTTATGGTGAAGGTAGTCTTATATTGATCTTCTCTCACTAGTACCTAATTGTAACCTGAATATCTATCCAAGAGGGAGAAGTGTTCTAAAACAATAATTATCTGAAGGAGTTTACCCATAGATGGTAAAGGATGTGATCCTTTAAAGAGACCTTATTCAGATCCCTTGAATCAACATACAATCTAATCTCCCCACTCTTCTTCCTCATAGGTACTAGATTGGCTACCCATGAGGAATGCTTAATGGGAAAGATGATCTTGGATTCAATTAACTTGGTCAATTATTTTCTCATAATATCTTCAATTTTGGGGTTTATAGGCCTCTAATTTTGCTTGATAAGTTTGGCATTAGACTCTACTTCTATAGTGTGTTGGGCCAGCTTGGGATTAAAACCTCTCAGGTCACTATATTCCCAAACAGAGATGTTTGCATATTATTTACAAATCTCTATGAAAGCATGTTTTTTATCTTTAGTTCTTACCTTCCTAAGTTTGAGGAGATTTTATTTGAAGATCAGGACTATTTCATATTCATCTTCACTTGTTGACATTATTGCCTTGTCTTGTCTCAGATGATCACCTTCATGGAAAAGACCTTCAAGGGTGACAAGCCCTTTATGAAGATTGTTAGATCTTAACTAGAAATTTTCTTCTTCATATTGATGTTGAAAATTTTATTGGTTTATTGAAGATAATTTTGATTCTTGATGCAAGAAATAAGTAACTTGTTTTTCATCTTTAAAGACCTACCAATGATCTTCATTATCTGGTACTGATGGTCTCACCACCACTTTAACATGTGGCTACACCTTTGTCTTTTTCAAATCATTAAGGATATCAAATTGGGCTCCCATAGATACTAACCTATCATCATGTTAATTCTATTTTCTTGGTATGGCTTGGATATTAAAATCCTTAATATCCTTAATTGGGTCCCATACCCTATTTTTATAAGACTTCATCAAGGGATTCTTGGTGTCATTCTAGCCTCTAACCTAGTGGACTATTAGCTCACTATCCCCATAAACTTGTAATTATTTGATTCCGCTCTTATTAACCCATTGAAGGCCATGGATAAGACCCTCATATTCTACTGCATTGCAAGAGAACAAAATTAGAAAATGTAAGAAGAGAGATACTTTTCATTTGAGGGGGATACCAACATTACACCTGCACCAACTCCATGTTTGTTCCTTGAACCATCAAAGAATAATTTCCATAAGCCAATAGGATCTTATTTTAGTCTAATGAGGGATGGCACAGACTGATTCTCTTCATGAAAAAAATAGACACCCATGTCTCTTTATTTAACTCCTTACAAGGGAACAAATAACTGATGTTCATTCCATAACTCATCCAAGAACATATTTGGTACCTCCTAAAGGTGAGTGTTTAATTATTGACCAACCATATGTTCATCTTCATCAAGGATGGTGTAATTGAGGTTTATGTTGTCTAGCCTATAAGGATCTATGTGTAAATGTGAAATGGGATCAACCTTAATAAACACCTTGGCTCCATATCTTAGCCTTAATGTCACGTATGACCAATCTTCTGAAAGATAACCTCTAATGTTTGTTGTGAATTCCCTAGATAGGCATAGGGAAAAATGAGGAGGCACATCAAGGATCAATACATATTAAACCACCAAGACACTAGGACAAGAATTCAATGTTAAGTTGAGGTCCTTGATGATACTAGATGGATTGGTGGAAGAAACATTAAGTTAAAACACTCCCTTAGATTGGGACTCATACTTTAGACCAAGTTGGTTTGTTACAAATTTTGGAATTACTGAGGTGCTAGCCCCACTATCTACCAAGAAATTATGAACTAGAGAGTCACCAATTATTAATTAAATGTATAAAGGAGGATATTTGACCACCTTACTATATTTCCATTCATTTGGTCCTTTGGTTACATTAGTGAGAAACTCATTCACCTTGCTTGATGGCTTATCTGCAACTGGTGAAACATTAGTCTTAAATAAACCTTCTTGAAGAATATCCACCTAGCTGGGAATTGAAAGCATATCCTACATTTTTAGACTCATATTGGACCTCTTCATTTGTTCCATAATGTTTATGGATGAACCACCAACCTTTGGTTGTGCTTTGGGAGCCACAACTATACTTTTAATTTGTGAGTTTTGGGAAACAAAGGTATCCCTCTGATCTTGATTATTTAGAGCTATAATAACCTTTAGAACAACAAAATACCTAATTAGCTTTGATATTTAAGGATTAATGGTAGTAATCTCTTTGACTACTTCCTGGTTACCATCCATGTTCCTTCTTTTGAATCTTGTATTAGCTACCACTAGGATGTATGCCTGGCTAGAACTAGCTTATTGATTAAGTGCATAGCACTCTTATTGCTCATAGTTAATCATTATATCACCATATTGGCTTGGTAATTGATTATGGATTTGACCTTTTTGAGGATATTCTAGCTTTTTCATCATGGTCACCTATGTGTTTTGAGTCATCAGGGCTTGATGATACCCATAATTTGTAGCCTACTACCATTGATCATTGAAAGCTTGGTTGAGGTTAGTGTTTGGGATAATGGATTGCCCAAAAGACTGATTCTAAGGCATGGTACCCTCATTTTAATGAGAAAAATTATTCTGGATAGGGACCAAGGTGTTGGAAATGCTTGTAATATTTGGATTATAGTTCCTCTATCTATTGTAGTTAGGTTGCCCTTGTCCTTGGTTCTAAACTTGGCCTTGGCCGTAGAATTTTCCTTTGTAGGGTGGCTTGTTTATTTGATAAGCTTGCTAATGAGATTTATATGAGGCTTGATGAGGCTTATTAAAATCTTACTACCTCTTAACATTCACTAGATCATTCCCCAAGGACTGAAACATGCTCTTAAGCTCTTGAAAGTTCTTGTGTTCCTAGGAATTACTAGATCCACTAGTGGAAGCCTTTTATTACTTTGGTGAGGGTATATAAGTAATTTTATGCATAGGAGGGATGACATAAAAGGGAGGAATATAAACAAAATATTGTCTAATATCAGGGAACAAAGGCATTGGTGGCCTAGGTGTTATCTTGCCAAGTTGGACTAGATAATATTCTACCTTAATTACCACCTCATATGCATTTGGCAATGTGTTCCCTCCCATAGAATAGATCATCACTGCAATGTCACTATTAAGGGCTTTTAAATAGTATAAGACTGAAAAATTAGGGGTAGGCCTAATAGAGACTAGGATTCTATCCCAAGTTTTTGAAAACTTTGTATTGAAGTCTTGCATGACTTCATGAGGGGCTCTTTTTATCACACTTAATTGCTCTGCAAGTGACAAATGGTCAATTTTATCTTTAGATATTTTACACAAATCCTCCTCTAATTAGTCCCATGTGGAAATGGAATTAGCAATAAGTCTTCTAACCAATCTAAGGCTTTACCTTTGAAAGATATGGCTAATAACCTAATTTCTACATTTTCCACATTGATATCATGAATGTTGTAGAAGTCATCTATATCCATGAGGTGTTTAGAAGGGGTTTTAGCTTAGTCTCCAATAAAATAAGGGACACTTTTAAGAGCTATTAATAGGTTAGGATCATAATGGGGGAGATCCATATGACTTTGGCCATTAAAATCCATAAAATCTCTAGGGACTGCCATGGCAATAATAGGGGCTGACAAGGATCTTATAGTAGGGGAAGACCTTGGACTTGATCTAAGAACAAATTTTCCTTTATATGGGTATATATTAGAAAACATTAATCTCTTTGTTGAATATAAAGGTAGTTCAACAAATCCAAAAGGAATACCTATAAAATATGATCTTGTATTCACCTTTGGCATGAAAGATAGCTACTACTATGTACTAGATTTTTGATTGTTCCTTTGGAGTCACCAGATACTATTGTGTGAAGCTATAAATACTACAAAATAATAAAACCAACATCAAACTTGATCAATATTTTCTTCAAATTGAGTCCTATTGAGCATGCCAAAAATTGTTCTAGCTTAAATTTTCACTATTGGAGAGGGTTTTTTAGGCTCTCTCCAATTGAGCTACATAATAGGAATAACCCTAGGCTATGGGTAACCTATGGTGGGTTTGAACCTCTAGATAAGGATGGCTTCCTCTTGATGCTCACCTAAACTAATGTTTGCACTTTTAAAAGGGTTAGAAAAATGGGAATAGGGATCTTAATAAAGCTAAGAAGGTGATGTAAAAAATAAAATGAGAACTCACACAAGCATGAAATGTACATTGAATAAGTATAAGACAATACTAGCTCACACAATCTCAAAATCTAGCCAATTGCATAAGTATTTCATATACTAGGTTCAGGAAAGTAATGAATGAAACTAGGAGGAATTATAAGACTCATACCAGGCTTACATTAATGGTAGAAAGAACACAAATGCGGACCTAAAATCAACTAGAAAACACTCTAAAATAGGTAAGAAAGAAGGACAATGGGCATGGAAGATTCTCCTTCACAATACCATCATACACAAGCTTACTAAACATAGTTCAAAATCAAGAAATAGGCAAAGAAAGTATTTATTATCTTCATGATGTTTTTTCATACAAATTTTGATAGGGTCTAGCCTTACCAAATGATAATCTATGCTCTTACATAATTGAGAGAGAGAGAGAGAGAGTTATTCTAAAAACTAAGAGAGAACTTGCCAAAATAGAAATAAATGGGTAATATATCAGAAAGGGAGAGAGAGGAGGAGCATGATTATAGAAGTCATTAATTGAGTTACCACCTTTTGATCAAATCAGCCCCAATTCTCTATTGAAAAGTTATCTTTTATTTTTCCCAATAGCCCCCTGAATCCTCTCATTGGTTGAGAGAAAAGTACTAGAGGACAATAGTTGCCAAAAGTGGCAATTCATGATTTGCTTATGAAGGAGAAACCTTAGACACCTTGAAATTTATTATATAATATAGCTACTTTCTTTAACCACTAGATATCCATGTTAAGACTCTAAGCTATCTCCACTTGCTTCATTATGAGGGCAAGATCATTATATCCATGTACTTGATAGAGCCACACCCAAGTCTACTCTTAACAGCTATTTTTTAGAGTTGGGATCATATTGAAAGGTGAGACACTTCTCCATAACCATTCATATCTAATCCTACTTAGCATTTGATCATAGGTCTATATTATATATTAAAAACCAATTTATTTAATTGGTTTTCATATAGCTACTACATAGATAAAGAGCCTACATGCTACATAGACTCATTATTGATGTCCATTAGGTATAAATAGACCTATCTTGCCTCTAAACCCTATGAAAGCTGAGAACTTAACTATATGCATAGTCATAGAATAATAATATAACTTAATAAAATGGGGTCAATAGGTTCTAAAACTTTGACCAGAGGTCTTGAACTATGCTTTAATGGTGACAAAGCTTTATCAGTAATGGAACTTCACCATTAAAAACCTTGATTATATAACTATGTCTGATTAGTGGTATTTAACTAAGTTCCAATGGCTATATATTCCCATTAAAACATTATTCTCTATTTGACCTTGGTCACATGTTCAAATTCCACTTGAATTCATCTAATTAGACTTTTAATTATAGCCATTGATCTAGATCTGGCTCTCTCATATTATGCCAAGTGTTAGTTCTTTATTCATTCCATAAGATCTTATTAACTTTTTGACTTATCACACACTTTAGACCTAATTTTGTATGATTAAGCATGAGACCTAGATTTTTTGATAGTTTCATGTACTTGTGACATTTGGCAACTTCTTATTTACCCTGGATATCCTTTGACTTATTGACTCATTACTCATCATTGATCTAATTTGTATGAGTGAATACATGTCATTATATCTTGGGAATCATTGACATCTATCCTCACCCACTTGCCATTGGATCTTTGGTATGATTTAATTCCAACCATTAATCTTTCTCATTTTAATGCAAACAACTAATTCATGAGGCCTAAATTTGACATATGTGTGCCCACATTTGATCCATATGAATGTATTTGACATCTACATGAATATCTTAAGATTTTTGAACCCCAATAGTTATTTTCAATGGTTTTAATTTGACGTCTATGTGACCATCATTTTACGTCTATGCAATCATCACTGACATCCACAAGGCTATCACACTCTGAACCTAGAATGGTTAATTTATAAGGCTTGATTTTGATGCTCATTTGACTTTCTTCTTTTACTTGTTCTACTTTGAAGGCTTATATCTTGAGATAGAGAATGCATCGAGACATGAAATTTGTATAGGGTGATCAAGACATGAAGGGAATCATGTCCATATATTTATTTTAGCCTAAGAGGATTTCTACATGAACTTATAAAATTCACAAATGAGTTGACCAGTCCATTTTTGCCTGACATCATGATGACATTTTAGTTCATTTAGACTTATGTTAGGAGTTGTTATTTGATCCTTAGAAGCTCTGATGAATCCCCTGAGGCTTTTATAACCTGTTTATGACCTTGAATTGATCTAACATCATGAAAACTACTTAGATCCTCTTCTTTATAACTCTATACCTATTTCAAAGCTTTGGTTTAGTCATTTCATCAAACCATGCAAAAACTTTTGTGTATGGGCTAAAATTGGCCAATAGTTCTACCACTTGGATAGTAGTGCCATGATAGGGATATTAGTGCCACATGGAAATAGTGTCCTAATAATTTCACTTCTATCATTTCCCTCCTCTTTTCATAAATAGATATCATTTGTAAATATTATACCTCTTAGGGTTGACCTAAAGCACTTTTATCACCTACACAAACACCATAATAATACAAATACATGAATTTTAGACATAGGAAATTATATGCAAACTACATATTCAAACTCATAATAAGTTGTGCATCATTAATTTTATCAATCCTTATTCTACCTTAGTTCTATATACTACCATCTATAACATTCCTAAGCTTAGATTACACAGATTTTTAGTCTCAAACACATTCAAAGCACTCAAGTCAATTATCATACTAGTTTCACTTACACTTGCACCAACACTTAGGTGGGGATAACTACATCAGGTTTGACCCCTCTTCAAAGTATTGGTATGTAGGTAACTCACATCATAATGGGGTGTTGATAATATCCAGCCTTCCCCATTGAAAAATATACATTTTAGCTTGTATCAATTATATGCCCTAGCAACATAGAGGATTAGGGTTTGCTTAAAAAAATAGTCAAAATAATTCATATACAGGGTTTCATAACTTATTCATGTAGGAATATACCTTATAGATCTAGACATAAGTGTACTCAAAAGCTCAATACAATCCTACACAAAGGACACTATTGCCAAAATAGGGACACTAGTGCCATATCCAATTAGGGTACTACTATCCAGGAGGTTTTTTGACACTTGGATACTATTTATTACATAGACTAGCCTCTACCTCAATTTTAAACTTTCAGATCATTCATCTCAATCATTTACTAGTTAATTTATTAATCACACTATTTATTACTATTTTAAGAATGGTCAAAGTTAGTCAATTCTATAACAAATTAGTGGTATTTATTACATATTATTACCCTATTTTAGTATACTTAGCTCTTTAATAAATATAAGACTTACACTTCTAAGTCCTAAAAGGTTAAAACATTTGGTGAACACGACTTACTTTGAACATTGCTCAAACCCTAACCCTAGATACTCATAAGGTTTGTATCCTTTTTGTTTCTATGCTTAGATATTAGTTTTAAAATATCAAATTTGTTTTAGTATTTACTTATTGAAATATTTCATAGATTTAATTTATTTAAAAATTCCAAATATATAATAGTTTATTTTCCTACTCCCCAAACTATAATGGTAGAATTCAATAATAGATTTGATGAAAATGATAATAGATATTAAAATATTTTATTTACAACATTCAGATATGCAAGATGACCTTATAAATATTATCCATGAATAACTTCAAAAATCAAACAATGGTTAATCTTTTACTCCCCCAGATGATAATATTATTACACCTACATTGGGTTCAAATTAGCTATCACAACAACTAATTGTAACTCAATAACCTTCAATGACCACTACACCTCTTATGGTTATTTACTTCACTCCAAATGTACAATCCATTATGTAGGAGGTTTATACTATGTAGTCTAAGGTGTTACCTCTTGATCAAGGAACCATTAGGCCATCACATGCCTTGGATTCTCATGTTCTTTTACATACACCTTTGGCACATCACATAGTGGTAACTCCTTTGCCATCTATATTCATGGCACATAATCTTATATTGTAGGATGGTAAGGGTGACCTAGAACACCATCTCCAAGATTTTCACATAGCATGTTTGGACTACATTTTTAATGATTGGCTCCTCACTAGGTTATTTTCATGTAATCTAAAGGATTATGACTTACAGTAGTTTTATGATCTATCAAATCAATCTATCACCACATTCAATCCATTGGAAAATATGTTTTAGCACACTTATCGATAAACATCAATAATAAGATCTCATGTGCTCAAGTTACATAATTAAAATAAAAATCAAATGAGCCTATTGTAGAATATGTCTTATAATAAAAGACTATATTGGCCAAGTTAACTAGCCGCATGGGAGATAAAAATCTTTAGGATATATTTAAATAGAGCCTACTACTAGCATTACATGAAGTTATATTGTTTAATAAGTTTCCAATCTTCATAGATTTATGTCACAAAGTAAAAGAAAGATAAGTTAAGTTTCTATCTATGTGTAAACTAAAATATACAAGTGGGTCATAATTAACTACTAAGAGTCATATTAAGCCTCCATACAAGGTAAGAGCCACTAAAAATAAGAGTGATCTAAAGGTCATAATTAATGCAACTTGAGAGCCATCTCCTCACTTGGTTTTATTAGCTTCTCCATGTAGAGTTTTCACCAACCTTCTAGAATCGCTAGCATGTGCTTTACAACAACTCTTAGAATGCAATGTCATATCTATCCCTCCCATCAAATAGGTTGATATGACATAGCCTCTTCTAAATAACTATGATTCCAATGCATTTTGTGAATATCACAGGGCACTAGGCTATATAAAAAATGGATGAATCAACTTGAAACATAAGATATAAAATTTGATAGAGGATAGCATTATTGATGTAGGCACACCTTTTAAGGTACCCAAAGTAAAACAAATGGAAGCTAAGTCATTAAAAATATTCTTAGATATATTTTGAAAGAATAAAAAAATGAGGCAAGGGTCACTTTAAGTGTTCACTACACATATCAGGAACATCCACCACTAGCATCATATCACACTACTACAAAGGAGGCCCACCCACTACACAATATCATTGGTGTGTATCATACTATAGTTATAGTTAAACTACTCATCACATTCTCAGAGTAGGATATTTTTTATGATGATTCAGATTTATATGCACTTTTTGTATGAGCCTACATAGATCATCATCCTATTTAGAGTGTTATGGTTGACAACGATTCAAGCATTAGCATGTGCACTATCACACATATATAGCATTTAGGATATTTAGATTAGGATATATCTCCTACAA